>JBBPUL010000021.1:0-76648 GCA_038094675.1 Spongispora temasekensis
TCGCCAAGGCGGAGTAGTGACCAGTCTCTGCACATCGCGTGTAGGACCTACGCCCCTCGTCTTCGCCTCGCAGCTTTAGGTTGCGCATCGAGTCTACGGCTGACGCTACCCGCGCCTGTCGTAACAGCGTCTATGTCCCTGAACCCAACTGCCTTGCGGTTATCACATGCACCCATGACCACCCCTCTGCTAGCCACCCTGGTTACCTCAAAACCTGCCAGCTTGTTGCCCACGACTTTTGGTGGTCTGGCCTGGCTACTCAGGTCTGCCGTTACATTGAGGGTTGTGCCACCTATCAACAAAACAAGGCCAACACTCATCCCACCATTCCCCCACTCTCTCTGATTAAATCTCTTGTGTCCCGACCATTTCAGCAGGTCTCCTGTGATCTCATCACTGATCTTCCATTGTCTAATGGTTTTGATAGCCTTTTGGTCGTGGTCGACCATGGGCTTACTAAGGAGGTAATTCTTTGCCCCACAAAAAAACACATCACTGCCGAGGGTGTAGCAACCCTTTTTTTTCACAAAGTCTACCATCGATGGGGCCTCTATGACAAAATCATCTCAGATCGTGGCCCACAATTCACATCCACCTTCACTCAAGAGCTTGGAAAGCTCCTGAAATATGACCTCTCCCTGTCCACTGCCTACCACAAACATGTCAACCAAGAAGTCAAAATATACCTTTGGATCTTCTGCAGGAACAACCCGACTACATGGGCTGATCATATCACCCATGCAGAATTCACACACAACCACCACCCTCACTCTGTTACAGGAAAGTCCCTATTCTACCTCATGTACGGCTTTGAGCCTCATGCTCTTCCCACAGTCCTCGTGGAAACACCACTCCCAGCCCTGGAAGAATACCTCAAGGCCCTATCTGCAGCCAGGAATGAAGCACTCACTGCTCACGAACTTGCATGCCAAGTAATGGCATTCTGAACACGCCGTTCATTCACCCCATTTACTAAGGGAGACAAGGTGTGGTTAGAGGCAAAAAACCTTAACTGCCGCATTGCGAACCCCAAATTCACACCCAAAAGGGAAGGACCCTTCATTATCACAGACGTCCTATCCCCCCTGATCCACAAACTCCGACTTCTGGTGACATGGAAGATCCATCCCATGTTTCATGCTTCTCTCTTATCGCCCTATCACAAAAACAGTGTCCATGGCCCGAATTTCCCAGCTCCACCCCTGGAGCCAATAGAAGGCAAAAAAGAGTATGAGATTGAGAAAGTGCTGTGCCACAGATAGTGTTGCCACAGTTTTAGAAACCACATCAGACCAAGGTAATTCTCACAATACATAGGTTTGAGCTATATTTAAATAGTTGTATCTTAGATAACTGTTTTAAACCACCCTGAACAACATAGGATACTCAGATTTTGATGAATTATTTTAGTTCTGTCTGGGTTTCAAGTGAAAAACCAAACTGTGGCAACACTACTCTCTGGCCTCATGCCGTCCTCGTTGCCCTCATTATCATCATGTTGTCACATCATCGTCATGTCATCGCATCGTCGTCCTCGTCATTGCCATCATTGTCGTGCCCCCCATCCTCATCGCTGTCGTTGTTGCCATGCCCCCATCTTCGTCGCCCTCGTCGTGTGACTCGCGTCATTGTCATCATTGCCATCATTGCAGTGGCAATGGTGGAGTGTCACCATCGTCATTGTCATTATCATCATTATGCCCACGTCCTGGTCGCCATTGTCGTCGCGCCCCCGTCCTCGCTGGCCTCGTCCTCATGGTGTCGTTGCGTCATTGTGGTGTCATCATCATTGTGCCCCCGTCGTCCTCGTCGTCATCCTCGTCATCGTCCTCACACCCCCATCCTCACCGGCCTTGTCGTCGTTGGTTGTCATGCCCCTGCCATCATCGTGTCGTTGCCCTCGTCATCATTGCGCCCCCATTCTCGCCACCCCCGTCGTCATCGTGTTGTCGCATCATCATTGTCATTGCCGTCGCTGTCGTGCCCTCCGTCCTTGTCCTGGTCACCGTCATCGTCATCGTGTCCCGTTCTTGTCACCCTCATCAGGTCGTCATCGTCATTGCCGTCATTGCAGTTGCAACAGCGGGGTGTCGCCATCATCATCATCTGTCGTGCCATCAAGTCGGTGCCGTTCCCCCACCATTGTCACCCTCGTCGCGCTGTCCTGGTTGCGCTCATGGTTGTCGTCGTGTTGTCACGTCATTGGCACCGTCACTGTTGTTGCCATCATCATTTCGTCACGCCCCCATTGTCATCGTGTCATCGCGCCCTGTCCTCACTGGCCTCTTCGTCGTTCTGCCCCCGTCGTCGTCGTCGTCATTACCATTGTTGCAGTTGCAATGGCGGGGTGTTGCCGTCGTCATGCCCCAGTCACCGTCGTGTCGTCATCGTTGCGCCCCCGTCCTTGCTGGCCTCGTTGTCGTTGTCATGCCCCCATCATCGTCGTGTTGTCACCCTCGTCATTGCCGTCCCTGCAGTTGCAATGGCGGGGTGTCACCATTGTCGTGGGTGTGGCAGCATCATCGATGTGGTACAGAGGGATGGTCATGGTTGTTGTGGTCGCGGTGCGCGTCAGTTTAGTTTGTAATTATTTGCTACAGTGGCAGGCTCAGTGGCAGTGCTCAAACGAGCGATTTTTTACTAAGTCCCTCAACATTTCATGGTGAGTGAGACTCTTAGACTCTCAGACTCTCTCCTCATCACCTAGAGCACAGGTAACCCGTCAGTATTGGCCCAGTCCCATCATCTGTGAGTATTTCTTTATTTTTCTTTTAGTATTTCATTGTTTTTTTTTGTTCGCTCCAAGTTAATCAGATGTTGGTGATGACCGAATGACGACATTGATGGCATGCCAGAGCAATGGCAACAGCAGTGATGACAACGACGACGATGATGTAATGATATGACAGCGACAACGGCGACACCCTGCAGTTGCAACAGCAAGATGACGGGGGCACGACAACGATGATGAGGCCGGCGAGGACAGGGGTGCGACGATGACGACGATGATGACGGTGATGGGGGCACAACAACAACGAGGCTGGCGAGGATGGGGGCGCGATGACGACGACACAACAACTATGGGGGCACAATGACGATGAGGCCAGCAAGGACGGGGTGGGATGGGACAAGTTCTTCTTTCTGGTATATCAGGAACATTTATTTCAAAACACATATATATGTGGCAGTTAACCAAGGTTATGAAGGAGAACTTCGTAGTACCTACCGGGTTGCAGTGGCGGTTCACGCGTTCACCAACTGGCATGGGAGAGTGTCTCATGAGTGAGACAATCGATGACCAACCACCGAGTCCCGACTGACTAGCTCACTGACATCAGTGCATTGCCATTTACAGGAGTTGAACCAGCAGGAGAGTGAGTTTCCATATGTAGATTTGACTGGTAGTGACATGGAGGACAAGTAGTTTTATAGTTGGTTTTAACCGGTTGTAACCAGTCTTCATGTGGTCTTCACAAAATGCACGAAATCTCAAGACTGAGACCAAGACCAGCGAAGACCGAAAAATCGGTCCTGAACAGTCTGGTCCAATTAGGTTAAAGTCCAGTCCGGTCCCGGTTATTTTCCAGTCTTTGAACTGGACCTTCAAACACTAGTTTTATATATGTACAAGCGATATGAACTGTTACAACATATATTACACTTAATACTGAGTTCCATACATAGTTCCAGATATTCCAGTGCTTCTGAGTACTCTTCTGAGCTTTCCAAGTTCCTGGAAGGGTTTGGGATGCTTTGGGAGTGCTCAGAAGACTCTGAAAGTGTCACAACTAGTCCAATGTTCAACACTCTATTATACAATATAAATGGACATGGACATGATTAATTCTGTATTATGTAATACTCTAGATAATCTTTGTTATGTTGTGTCTCATGCACCTCAGTCCTGACCATATCAGTACTGAGGTGAGATGCTCATCTATTTCTATGTCTTTTTTCTTACATTTGTACTCTGTAGCATATTCTACAGGTTATGAGCCCTGCACTCTAATTGTGAAACCTCAGATCAGACTCACCTGCACATATACTCACCACATATAGTCACTCAGATGGCTAGCACCATGTCCAAGGAAATCAAGCTACCAAAGCTTGATGTGTCTGGTAAAGAGTGGGTAACTTGGAAAGCCTGACTCTGGGTATTTGTGACTAGTTGAGGACTCAAGGGGTACCTCGATGGCATGACACCGAAACCTCAGGATCCAGCAACAAAGCAGTCACCAGGATGGATGCCAACATCTGTGGAAGAGATTAAATTAGTTGCAGACTACAAGAAAAGTCTGGTGACATAGATTGAAAAGGATGCAAAAGCATGAGCCTGAATTTAGTGACACTAGCAACTGTAACATGCAGCAGGAGTGTGACATGCATAGTGTTTACAGTGCTTCGCAAAGCTCAGTGGAAAATCAATGCAAAATTTCTGTCAGCCTGAGCTAAGGATCAACAAGCCAGGACCCCAAAAGCATTGTCACATGTGTGACCTATGTGACCCATGACTGTTATCTTTTCACCATGCACCATGTCAATGACACCAGAGCCTGCTCCAGATGACTTGGAGGATAAGGTCATATGTTTAATGTATCACTCACTGTTTACACCCTCAAGAAGGCTGCTACCAGGGGTGCTTACAAAGAGGTTACAGTGAAGGAGGAAAAGTTGGTCAAGGTCAAAGAGCTACCATTTGCTATCAATGAGGACAACTGTTATGACATTAATCATAGACTCAATGCACAACCTAAAGCTGTGAGACAAAGATGATGGGCATAGGTTCCAAGCACAATGCAAGGTAACCAGTCACCACTCTACCTAGGTGAGTATATAGCGATGTCGAAGATAAAGGTAGAGTTTCCTCAAGCAAAGATGCTGCAAGTCCAAGAAGGTTCTTAGGAAGAGTAGAGGGGAGCGAGAGGGTCAAAGATGCAAATGATTGCTATCTTGAGTAGGCTCAAGTTGAAGATACATGGCTTGTGCTACACCTCTATATATATGTGCAGGAGAAGTGCATGGACCAGGCCTAAGAAGAGCCTCAAAGACAAAGGAAGACATAAAGGGAAAAGAGGTAAGCATCTATGAGTAATCCACAGTATGAATGAGTAAGAAGAAGACTGCAGATTGGAAATAAGAAGCATATGCACAGCAGAAAAGATCAGAAGAGAAGGTGCTGCAGCATGAGGACTGCAGAAGCAGTAGAAGGGAAGCTTGGGTGAAATACCTGAGATAAGGATAAGTGACATAAGATGTCAGAAGCAATAGAGTGAAACAAGAAGAAAAGAGGCATGTAGTGCCATAAAAAGAGTCCAAAGAGAGAGAAACAGCATAAGCCAATGAGAGAGGTTGGCAACAAGACATCAGTGGAACAGAGTGACACACAGTGTCAGAGACCATTAGTCTAGGGGGATAGGAATGGGTATATGCCAGTAGGATGACTGGTGGGGCATGGTGAGTGAACTAGCAAGGGTGGCTGGTTAAGGCATCTGGAGGCACAATGGGAGGTTCCGTGGCTAAGACAAGGGAGAAGAAATAGGGGCCATAGACTAATTGTAACAACAACTACATTAATTTTCTGACCAGAATACTTGACAAACATAGACAGAAGCAGTGCAAGGTATCAGACAAACATCTATTTTCATTCAAGTATGTATGTGCCACCAACTCACCAGCAAACTAACTTTGTCTGTCCAACTCTAGACAGCTCTGTCAAACAATTTGAGATTTTGCTGATATGACTACTGGAGTGCATGACAAAGTTCTTTCATTGAGAGGGCCTGCATTTGTTCAATTGTCAAAATGACAGGTGCATGCAAGAAACTGAAAGATGCTGATGCAACTGCAGTGATTAACTGGGTATCCATGGTGTGAGAAGTATTCTCCAAGTTGTGCACTGTCTCAGATTTCTCCTTGTTGGTAGTAGCAGTGACTTGGACATCTGGCTCCACATCACTGTCCATCTCAATGTCTGACTCAGAGCCTGAGAGCTTGAAGTCAGAACCGTCTAAGTCTCAGTCTGAATCAACAAAATTATTGAATGCTGCCAAGATCAGAGAGGATGAAACATTCACTGGATAGAATGTCAGAACATGGGCAATGTTGGAGGTAGCAAGACTTGGGGCATAATTTTTGTTAGTAAAGACTGATGGATCAAGATAATAGAGTTCTGTCTTTTGAAATGCTTTGCAAACGAGTTCTGGAGTGATAATGTGGTGAATTGACATGTATTCATGGATAAAGTTAAAGTGGTCAATACAAACACCCTTGGCAAGACATGTATCACAATGCTTAGTCCATGCTCATCGCAATACTCTGAAAACACCAACATTCAAAGGCTGAAGTTTATGAGTTGTCTTTGATGGAAATGCACAGATGATAATGTTGTGTTTATATGCAATGGCTTTGAACTCATCCATCTCATGAGAATCATGACCATTAAGATAAAGGATGATTAGCTGATCAGGATTGACATGGTACTTCTCAGCATATGGAATAAAATGATGCTCAAGCCAAAATGCTGCAATTTCATGATCTGTCCAACCTGACTCAGAGAATGATAAACTATGATAACAATGAGCCATGTTTTATAACAATATATTTAAATCACTTGTCTACCAACTGAATCTCCAAGATGTCAAATGTCTGGTGGCTTGCCATTTTTATGAACAAATCAAGGTGGCATCATGTTGCCCACAGTATTGGCACACTTAAGGATTGTGACCAGCCAGCTCTAGATTATCACTATGAACATGGTAGTGGTCACTATCCACCTCTGTGTAAAGATACTTCATCCCATTGTTTCATCTCCCTCCTCCCATCCAATTACCCTTTTCATCTGTATTCCAATGATGTTGAGGCAGAATATCACCTAATTGTTTTTGCATGTCAAAAAACTCACCAACCAATGTCTGGTTGAAGTTTTGCACACACTTTGGATCAAGTTGATGGGGCTGAGCAACATGGAGTTGTTGTGTTATTGCTACATTACAAATGGACTCAGTTAGATCCAGATTACTTAATCCACATAGATGAACTCTCATTCAATGTGACTTGTACACCTCAGTTCTGATCCATTCAGTACTGAGGTGAGGCACTTGTCTATTACTCGTTCCCTATGCATATTGATACCTTATAGTGTACTTAACAGGTATACAATATACAGTTCTGATCCATTCAGTACTGAGTGTATTTAACAGGTTATGAGCCACCTTGTGCACCTCTGATGTGCATACATTCACCCAAATGGCTAGTACCATGTCTGAAGAAATAAAGCTGCCTAAGCTTGATGTGTCCAGTAAGGATTGGGTTACCTGGAAGGCCCATCTCCTTGTAGTCATGACCAGTCGGGGCCTTGGTGGTTACCTTGATGGCACGATTGCCAAACCCACAGACCCTGCAGCTGGAAAGTCAGATGACTTCAGATGAGCTCAAGGCTGTCATGGACTATCAGAAGAGTTTAGTGACTTGGGTTGAGAAAAATGCTAAGGCTCAGCATATCATCACCAATACCATCCCTAATTTCCTCTTTGTCCATCTAACAAGGCAACCTCCCAAGACTACCTTGCCTTGCTTAGCACTCTTTTCAAAAAGTGCTTAATTGTTGTTGGTACAGAATTGTGGCATCAGCTTGGCAAGATCAAACTGAAGGAGGGTGGTGATGCATGAGCACATATTAACAAGATTATTTCTCTGCATGAGGAATTAGCCACAATTGGGCATGCCGTGGCTGATGAAGACCTGTTTAACATCATCTATGCATCCTTGCCTCACTCGTATAACCCTGGCCTGGCTTCATTATCTGCCATATGCATCTGCAAAAGGTGTTCATCACTTCCGATGATTTGATCAACATTGTTCTCAATGAGTTTGACCATCTTGCTCTGCAAGATGGGAGGAAGGGCAAACACAAGTCAGAGGGTTCTGATAATGCTGCCTTTGCTAGCTCTAAGGGGGGGCAGGGGTCAGCATCATAAATTTGCTGGAAACTGCTATAACTGTGGGTGGCAGGGTCACCACAGCAATGACTGTTGGGAGGAGGGTGGCGGTAAAGCTGGCCAAGCTTCCAAGACCTGAAAGCCATGGAGAAAGAAGTCCAAGGACTTGAAGAGCTCTGCAGATTCCAAGAGAGGATTAGCACATGCTACTGCAATGCCTGCTATACCAACCTCCAACCAACCTGACTGTGCCTGGCTTGCATCTCTGGTTGACTCCATTGACCATGTCCTCGCTACCGACAGTGGGACTGTTCCTGAGCTGTATGACAGTGGTGCCTCCCAGTGCCTCTCTCCCGCCCATGATCATTTCATCAACTTTGTCATGATTCCACCTAAACTGATTTGGGGAGCAGACAATGGGACCTTTGATGCCATTGGAAAGAGCGATCTCCCTATCTATCAGAATTGCACATTCTTTTGAAGGATGTCCTTTACACTCTGTGTATGTAGATTACACTTGTGTCTATTAGCCGACTTACACAGGCCGGTTGTCATGCTGTCTTCATGGGAGGGACTTGTCAGATTTTTGACTTGAAACAGCACTTGCTGGGGCAGGTCAACGTGTCTGATGTACTGTATAAATTACATGTCACTGCGGCTGCTGCATATGAGGGCAACCTGCTTACCTTGGAGGATCTCCATGCCCATCTGTCCCACATTGGAGTTGCAATGATCTGTGAGATGCTGGCTAAGGTATGGTCACTGGCATATGTTTGGACCCAGACTAGTGCACCATGGGTCAATGCGCTGCTTGCGAATATGGTAAAGCAGTTCAGAAGCCTATTGGCACCACTTGTGAGCCGAGCCGTTCTGCAAACATTGGAGATGAGGTACACACTGACGTCTGGAGCCCATCACCTATTCAAACTCCAGGCAAGTGCTCTTATTATTGCTCTTTTACTGATGATCACTTCCGCTACACCCATATTCATTTATTACATTCAAAGTCTGAAATGTTCTTGGTGTACCTGGATTTCGAATCTTGGCTGAAAACATAGCATGGTGTAGCCATTAAGCATCTCCACTCTGATTGTGGTGGGGAGTACCTCTCAACAGATTTCTCCAGTCAATTGCAGATTCATGGAACAAAGTGGAAACTCACCACCCATGACATGCCAGAGCACAACGGAGTCACTGAGCGCTTGAATAGGACACTTGTTGAGCATGTCCGAACAGTTCTCCATGCCAGTGGTTTACCCAAGACATTATGGGGTGAAGCTCTCCTGCATGTGGTCTGGGTAAAGAATAGATCCTTAACTCGGGCACTTGATAGGAAGACGCCATATGAGATGCTCTACAAGAAGCCAGACCTGAGCAACTTACCGGTCTGGGGAGCCACTTGCTGGGTGCTTAATAGGAGTGGATCGAAGCTGGATGACCACGCCTGGGAAGGGCGTTGGATCAGTTATGATGCTGAGTCTTCAGCTCATCACATCTACTTCGCAGACTGCAATATCATAGCTGTCAAGCACAACATCACCTTCAAATGAGCTGACAAGACCATTTCCATTCATCTTGAATCAAATGACTCACTGGTAACACCACCAACAGCTGATGCGCCTGGGCTCCCAACTACACCACTGCACCTTGGGGCAAATTTTGAAGTTGACCCGCCTGGTGCTCTACACCTCTGCTGCTCTACTTGCACACAGACCAAATCGTCATATCTCTGGATGCTGCACAGTGGCATTTGTGTGCAAGATGATACCAGTGGGGCCTTATTCCCTAGAGGTGTTCAATCTGTTGGAGCTGTCCAGGAGGTACTAGACCCTGATGACCATGCCTTGACAGTGTGGGAGCAACATCTTGTGGATGCTGAGGATGTTTTTGCTTTAGTTGGTGTGGACCTTGAAGGACTTGATCTAGTGACTATTGATGAAGCAAAGACCTACTCAGATTGGCCATGATGGAAGGAAGTGATCAATGCCAAACTGCATAGCTTGGATGAAGCACATACCTGGAATGTTGTTGAACATCCTCACAAGGGCACTAATGTTGTCAGTTGTAAGTGGGTGTTCAAAATCAAGAAGAATGCTGCTGGCAAGGTCGATAAATACAAGGCCTGCTTGGTGGCCTGTGGGTTCACACAGTAATATGGTGTGGACTATGATGAGACCTATGCACCAGTTGCACGTCTTGCATCACTCCATCTGATCCTCGCTATTGCCGCTCATTAGGATTGGGATGTTGATGTCTTTGATTTTCGCAGTGCTTTTCTCAATGGGAAGCTTGACGATGATGAGGTCATTTTTATGGAACTACCCTCAGGTTTTGACAGGCAGGGTCGCGATCTGGTTGCCCACCTTTGCGTCACTCTCTATGATTCCAAACAGGGTGCCCTTAAATGATACCAACATTTATGCGACACTTTGTTCAACTTGGGATTTTGCTGGATGGAGGCAGACTGGGGAGTTTTCGTTGCTCAGATTGCTGAGCATATTCTTATTCTTGCTTCTCACATTGATGATTGCACCATCACTGGAAGCTC
The DNA here is from genome assembly GCA_038094675.1 of Spongispora temasekensis. NCBI lineage: Eukaryota > Fungi > Basidiomycota > Agaricomycetes > Boletales > Boletaceae > Spongispora > Spongispora temasekensis. The sequence continues at coordinate 10,486 of JBBPUL010000021.1, forward strand.
ACCAGATCTAGTTAATGCCTTTAAAGATGAAATTGGCTCATGCTTCTGTATCATGGATCTTGGACCTATTAGCTGGCTGTTGGAGATGCAGGTCACTCGGAATGAAGCTGCTCGGTGACTTTCTCTGTCACAGGAACCCTACATCAAGGTGATTCTAGCCAAGTTTAACTTCTTGGACATAAAACCTGTTGCCATCCCTATTAACCCAAATTGGATTCTCAGTCCCCAAAGACCACAGACCAAGCTGCCCAGATGTGGAACGTACCATACTAACAAGCCATTGGTTCCTTAATTTATTTATTTCTCTGTCGGTACCAGGCCTGGTGTTGCCTTTGCTACCTCCTACATCTCCCAATTCAACATTGTAGAGTGCAGTATGCCTCTATGGTTACATCGGGTGTTTTTCACACTTTCCAGGGGTCCGCTATCGCTCTGCAAACCTAGCCTCACTTCCTTGTCGCTCTCCAAATGTTTTCACATGATGCCGAGCTCACGGAGCACATGGCTGAACCCTTGGCACCTCGCTATAGCGGTCGGTCCATTTCTGTACATCATGTGCCCGTTCCATCAGCCCCCTCGTAACGCCCTTCTTTTTTCTATATTCCAAATTAGTACGTATCACGATCGCCACTTAGGGCTTCGGCCATTATGTAATATTTCCCATCGCATGTCACTCTACATAGTTCCTTAATATGCGCGCTATGTCTTGCAGTCTCGGGAATGCCCGGGACTATAAAGCTTTGTCCTTCAGAATTAGAAAGCGACTTCCTTTAGCTCACATTCATCACCGACTGTTTGGAACGACTACTGACCATTTTATCTACCGCAACCGCCGCCGCTACCACCAACGTCCGCTATTTTCACCACCGCCCGTCTTCTCCACTACCGCCCTTCTTCGTCCACCTCGGGAACGCTTGGACTCGCTTTCCCCTTATCGCTAACCAGTCAAGCTCGGTCGCACGTCCCAGCCGCTCCTCTCTCAACCTCGGGCGCACGTCCCAGCCCCCGTCTAAAGCCTCGGCTTCTGCCGCGTCACCTCAGTTGGACCTCGGGACCATCTGTAGTCATCTCAGATGCTCTGTTTCTGGATGCCTCTGCCCAGAATCTCTTTGGGGTGAACACATCATGCCCACACTCTCTCCTGACGGCCAGGACTAGAGAACTTAGTCTCCTAGTTCCTCCCAGCCATTATAGGATCTTTACAACGTGAATCCTGGTTAGGCACACTGGGAGGCTGTACAATGGATCTTTCATTATTTGCTGGGATCGGTAACTCTGGCTCTTACCTTCAGGACACACTCAGGTAGTCTTGTTGGTTATGTTGACATGGATGGCGCCACACAGGAGCATCGATGGGTGATCACTGGTTTCGCTTTCCTCGTCAATGGAGGGGGTGGTTTTGTGGGGTTCAAAGAAGCAAGAGCTCATCACTCTGTCCACTGCCAAATCTGAATATGTAGCCACTACACACGCTGTAAAGGAAGCCATCTGGTTGCACTGCCTCATTGAGGAGATTTTCGGGCTGCTCACACTCCCAATGATATTCCATAGTGACAACCAATTGGCCATTGCACTCACACAGGATGGCAGTTATCATGCATGCACAAAACACATCGACATACAATATCATTTTATTCGTTTCACTGTTGAGCATGGTTCTATTTTTCTCTATTGCCCGTCTGTAGACATAGTTGCCGATACACTTACAAAAGCATTACCTAGCATTAAAGTGAAACATTTTGCACAGGAACTCGGTTTATATCCTTCCATTTGAGGGGGAGTGTCGTGTTATTGCTACATTACAAACAGACTCAGTTAGATCTGGATTACTTAATCCACATAGATAAACTCTTGTTCGATGCAACTCGTACACCTCAGTTCTGATCCATTCAGTACTGAGTGTACTTAACAGGAGTGATGGATTGCATTGAATGAAAGAATGAACCCATTTTTTTTGATGGTGTGTGATCTGTGAGCTCCTTGACATGCAGTCACAGCTTTGTCAGATGTAGTGGATTTGCTGCTAATGATGATGCCTTGCACCACTCTGTAAGTACATGTTCTTGTGCAGGCATCAAGATTTGTTTATTGACATATGCCTCCTGTAATGACCAATGAGTCCTCTGCTTGCAGTTAGACAGAGTTGTGCACCAAACCTCAACAATCAAATAGTTAACCAATTGAATGCATCCAAGACATAATGGTTAAATTTACATACATTTTGGGCTTCAGCAGCTTTTGAAACTGACTTGCCATCTGCAAGGCCCTGTAATGCTGCCTGCACATGTGACTCATATGCTGGATCAGAACTTGATTGATGAGGCCCCATACAGCTTCCACTCAGGCTGTTCAACCTGCTAAGGCGAACCAGTCCTGGCCACATCCCGTGGACCCATGCAGCCAAGCTTGGGAAGTCGGCGGATTTTGTGGCTGCTCAGAAATCTAAACTCAGCCACAGCATGACCCAATGAGTGACACCAGGGTGACGAGCCAGAGTGACTCTGGCATGTTACAGTGACTTCCTTCCCTACTTAATAGGAAGGTGCCGAAGTCAAGAACCTGCTGAAGTTATTGCCATGGATAGTATACATCAGCAAATCACCCTTTTATAGACAGGACTACAGGCTTACAGACCACCACAGGGTGGTACAGAGTAAAATTTGAGTGATAAAATGCAAGCAATCAGTATATTATTGCCTTTTAAGCATATTTTAAGTCCTGTACAGAGGGAGACCTTTCTGTACCTTTGTAACAACTGTAGTTGTCTGTAGCTAGCTGTACAGCCACCTACAGCTCTTCTGTGATTTGCTGATGTATGGGAATGGATCAGGTGAACAATAAACAAAGTGCACGTATATAGAAAGCAATGTGGGTCCGGCAGCTGCCGGCAACTATATAGGTGTAAGCCCGGGCCTGACCCGGGCCCAGGGTGGACGAAAGAGGAAGCCCGAGCCCGGAGCCCTACTGGGCTTAAGGAAGGTCGGGCTCGGGCTTTAGGGGTCGGGTCGGGCCGGGCTCAAGGCTCGAGCCCGAGCCCTGCACATCATTAAGGGCGGGACACTGAAGAGCTCGGAAGGAAAACGGAACGTGTACGAGCGCAGTGGATTACTGAGAGCAGCGGAAAATAAGAGGTGAGGGCCACTTATAATATATACGGCGAGAGGCTATTCTACGCGTGATGTCAGACGCTGGACGCGAGTATTGAAATACTAGCGTTTCGATCGTTCCGAGTGCTTCCGTGTTCCGTGTAAGGCGTTTGGCTTACAGGGGTGTGTCGGGTGTGTCAAAGCACAAAGCAGTTTCGGACGTTCCAAAACGATCATCAAAACGGGTCTCAAAACGACCATCGTTTTCTACTTTGAAGGACTTTATTATTTGGACCCCCTACTATCAGCGAGGTCCCACGGTTCATCGCCTTGTGTTTCCACTCTTAAAGGCGAAGGTGGTGATACCAATTTCACATCGAGGTTGAAATGCGCCACACAGTCGCTGGCACGATTGTCGCTACATACGGGCTGGCCACTGCTTTAGTAGCTGCGATACCCCAGCCCAACCGACTAGCCAGTGGGCTTGCTATACCACTTACCAAACACTCATTATTACAGAATGCCAACAAGAGTGCTGATATCGATGCACTCAAGTCTCGTGTTAAAACATCTGTGTACGTGCGTGGTATGAATTCTTACACTCACAAATTTTCATATGCCATTTTTAGGAAAATTCGTCACGGCGGCGGCGGCGAAATGAGTTCTACAGAAACGACATTCCCTCCAATTGGGAACCAAGGTCCCTACCGGCGTGAGACAGAGCCTAGTGTCGACTTGTTGAATCACATGGATGACGTTTGGTATGGTCCCATTTCGATTGGGACTCCACCGCAAACCTTCAATGGTGGGTTCACTGAGGAGATGTGATATGCCTCCACTAACTTTCACCGCAGTCCAATTTGATACCGGTTGTTGGTACGCGTTTTCGTCCAATCCACTATTCTTCCTTATCATTTGACACAGTGATCTTTTCGTGCCAATGTCCACCGGTGACGAGAACTGTCGGAGTCACGATAGTCTTTGGGATCCGGGTTCATCCGAAACCGCCAAAGAGCTGAACCTCGGGTTCAGACTGACATTTGGGGATGGTGCTTGGGTCGAAGGCATAAAATACAAGGATAACGTGACGATTGCTGGATTCACTGTATGTGTTATTTGGTGTCGTTTCAAAAGTGGACCAGTTCTGAACAGCCTGTGTGGAGCAGGCAGACGTTCAGAAGATCTGTGCAGCAAAAAAATACTCCGACTCATTAGAAGTATCCGAGTTCCCTCCAGATGGTTTACTGGGACTAGGAATGGGTCCTCCTTCAAGTATGCGTAACAGCCTGATGGGAACACTGATAAAAGAAAGGAAATTGCCGAAGCCAATGTTTTCAATCAAGCTCACTGATGATGGTGGCGAGTTATATATCGGTGGATCGAACCCTGCACTGTACCGTCGTCCGATCACTTATGTCTATGTGACTCGAGCGGATCCGGATCTGGTAAGCTGAAACACCAATGGCATCGTATGTATAAGCTTCACCTCTCTCCATATAGGTAGGCTGGCGAGTGAAGATGGATAACGTGCGGGTTGCTGGTAGGATTACCCTGAGAAATGTATATTGCAACATCGACACGGGGGCAAACTTTATATTCGGTGATTCAGAGCGAGTTCTGGCAGTGCACGAGGCATATGGAGGCAAAGTGTATGGAGGCAAATATGGGGACGAAATATATCACACCTGTAAGTTCTGGCCATTGACCAAGTTCATTACATGCTAGGCTGCTCATCAAGTTTATAATTTACAGTTCCATGTAGCTCTTTCCCAACGATAACCTTGACTTTTAGAGGCAAACCTTTTTCGCTTCCTTCAGATGTGCTCAACCTTGGACCAGTTGCGGATGGCTCCCCAGATTGTTTTAGTGGAATCTTGTCCTCTCCAAATCAGAATGCTGGTGAGCAGGGTTTCTCGACGTACATATGTATCAGCCACTTAACGCTTACTCCTGGATATCACTTGGTCAGCGAATTGGATCATTGGAGCTATTTTCCTAAAGCAGTTCTATACGGTGTTCGATCTCGGTGCACTCCCGCGGGTTGGATTTGCCAGGCTTGCTACATAAAGTATCCGAACCCAGAAAAGTGTGTACATACTGTGGCATATTTATAAGCCTGCATCGATGATAAGTAGAGAGTGCACTCCAAGAACCCAATCTCCCACTTTGAGCAAGCCTGTTTCGAGATGCGGCTCGGATTCTGATGTCAACAGGGCAACTGATGCAGGTGATCCTCAAAGAAGAGCAGACGCGGGGTGGCAATGGTTTAAGCCGAATCGGTTAGGCCATCTGGGCGACTGATCGAATTGGCTGAATTTCTTACCAGTCAGGTCAAGTTGTACGGCCTACAAGCAAACTAGGCTGTCGGCTACAATGATGACGTGAAAACCAGTACAATGTGCAAATACACAGAGAGTAAACGTAGATAGATAGTAGTACAACATTGGCATTGCGTTCAAAGAGGGTCTCAACTTCTTGACGAGTCGACCTAGGTATGCTACAAACGACCAAATGAACCCGAGTTTCAGTTCCAGAGCACGACGCAAGCGAATGGCAAGAGAGGCATCGTCTTACGTAGTATTCCAAATGGTCAAGCGCGCCCCTCAGGTTTCCGGCCACCACGCTCAGCGCCTTCTGGTCCCTCGTCCGCTTTGCTCGTCTCTGGGAGCTTTTCTTTCCTGCCACCATACCTCAACTTGGTGGCGTCACGATCCTGGGAGTCGCTCGGCGGCACACCGTACGGCTCGTCGGCCTTGTGGAGAGTGCTGTACTCGACGGTCCCAGCGCCCGCCCTGTTCCAGGGTCCGGATGGCGGCTCGTAGGCGCTCTGCGCCGCTTCCGAGGAAGCGTCCACTTTGTATACTGAGCCGTTTGGTGGAGGCGTATCGTCATTGTCGACAAAGTAGTTTTCTGCGCCGTGCGCGACAGGGTTTGCGGTAGCATTGGGGGAGCGTTTATTTGCGTGGATGGTACGTGAAAGGACCCTTGGACCTGGACTGACTGGGTAGAGTGCAGAAAGTCGGCGGAGCAGTACGGTGGTCTGAAACATGCAGTAGAGGTGGCGTTGTGGCACAAACGGGCATGAACGGAGGGAAGGCTTTATAGGGGGGTCCGGCTGGTCTACTGTAGACCGGCGGGAATATTAATTAAATATTTTTTCCATGTCAGCTAAGCCAAGCCGTTCGGGTTTATGATGTCGTCCTGCAGTTTACTCTGCTGCCTTCTTCTTCTTATCTTCCACAATCTCTACGTTCGCCGATGGGATCCCTTTGAGGACGCCCGTGTTATTCTCGATCAGTTCCAAAATTTCGTCAGACACGTCTCCTTGAACGACGATCTCGTCTTGTCCCTGTGCGTTTTTCGTCACCGATGCGCCGGTGGCGAACCTTTGTGCCAAGAACTTGGCTGCCTTCTTCAACTCAATGTCTACCCCGCATCTCATTTCAGATGTGTTGGGAACAAATCCAAGCTCGAGGCGACGCACCAAACGCTTCAAGGCCATGGATAGCCGTGACAAACTTGCGCTTGTTCCGTTCGATGCGCTTGATCGTGATTTGTGAGGACTGTTCGACACGATGATGGATTGATTGTTGCTCGGCACATCGTTCAGCGAACGAACTGCGAACGCACCATCTTTTTCTTGAGTGCTGCGTCTGCCTTGGCCTCGGCTTTAGCTTCCTTCTTTGCCGTGTCCTGTTCGAGCTTGGCTTGGGCCTCCAAACTGAGCGTCCCAAGCTTCGACTGGAGTGCCTCTGATCGGGCACGATCGTCAGGGCCTACGAAACTGCGATGATGAAAAAAAAAATGCTGACCCTCTGAGTAGTACTTTTCATATAGCTGTGGACGAGTGGCATGCAGCCATTCCTTGCATTTGGTCAAGCTCGATCCGAATTCGCAATACTCTGGAGGAAATGTGCAGACTGGGAGTAAGGTGAATATGAGCTGGGGTGAATATATAAGGTCATGCGACGTACTCTCGCAATACAGGACCTGCACAGGCTGGACGACCACAGGTTCCTCGACTTGTTGGTCGAGCGAAGACATTCCCGATCGTTGGCCACGTGATAAGTAAAGGGTGTGGGAAGAGCATCCCAAAGTCGGCGACTATCCGTGCACTCATGCTGAATTGTTCGTCCAGTCATCATACTGTTTTGGCTCTTTCCTTGTGCCATGCCATTCTCTCTCCTCTGTGCCGTCGCTCAACGTCACTCAGTAGTCTCTCTCTCTTCTAGTTATTAGAGCGTCCCCGCTGCGATTCGACCTGGAGGTCGTGACTCATTAGCACAGCTCCTAAAGCACTCTCTCCAACTTTACTGCAAGCAAAGTGAGCAATCTCGGTTCGTTCAATGGCGACAAGAGTCTTCGAATTGGCTCAGCCATGTCAAGATGTTACTGGACTTTATGACTGAGTCTCAGAAGAGCACACCACTTTTCCAATACATTTCAACCTGCAAAGCTAATCTTAGAATTTACTGTTGTCGTCATTGAATGAACTGTGTTTGCTTGTTAAGAAACTGATAACACTTCTTGGGGTTCGAAACAACACAACCTTATCATTACTACTGATTCTAACCCCTTTCATGCCAAAACCATCAGCTCCAGGTAGGGAATAATCATGGCCTATCACATTTCCAAGCAATTGCTAGCCAAATTACCATAAGCCCACCATGAATGCTTGGGCACATTAAATCAGGCAGTTATCAAGACTCTGTGAAGGTAACCCTCACAGGTGCAAGTTGTGATGGAATCAAAATTATTAGGCTTGCTCAGAGTGGGAGATTAGGTTCTTGAAGCACACTCTCTACTTAGATATCATCAATGCAAGAGGCTTTTGATAATGATATGTTTAGAAAAACCTATTGACCAGATGCTATATACACAATCTTGAAAAAAAAGGTCAATGTTTGAGTTTGGGATAGTTTATGTAGAAAGTATTATTTCACCTCATAGCCATGATGAGCAATGCTTTTAAGTTATTGGAATATGCAGGGTTTTTAAAAACAATAAAAAAAACAATTAGACTTTTGCTTCAGCAGCTTATGGAGTGTGGATACTTTATAGCTGAGTATGGCAAGCAGGGGAATTTTTGTTGATTTTTACAACCTTTTTTGCCCTATTCTATCTAATTGTTGCCTGTAGGGATTTGAACATTAAAATTTATGCTCTCTAATATTGATTTACAGATTACAAATTATGGGGATAAGTTGAAGAAGTTGAAAGAAGTGTTACTTGAAGGAGTGACCATTTACATGAGATCATAGTCATTCATATGATAAATGTTATAGAGCACATGGATGCATCTGAACTATTATGGACTGTTGTTAGATGCTTACACAGGTGGATTACAGTGAAATCAGTTGATCTAAATGACATGCCATATATATTTGAGGCTTGATAAGGTAGGGCTCACACAGTTCCATCTAATATAACACCAATGTGACATTATAACAAAGCCAGAGTTTAAGTTGAGAATAAGTACAGCCACTGGAGTGGCCAAAAGTTGTCTAAACTGCTGGGCCATTAGTATATACAGTAGTCATAGTATGGCATTTTCATTTCTATACTATCTGATAGGACATAATATTCTTAATACTTCTTATTTGCCCATGCAACCTGTTTTCTGCTCAATCCTTTATGATATGTGTCAGTAAAACAAGATTTGGACTGATTAGAAAAAATGCCAGATGCCAGTGAGAAGAGCTTTCAACACACTTTCATGTATTGCCTTCTAAAAGTTGAAAGTTCTCTTTTCTGAGCACTGTCTTTATTGCCTTATGTTCTGAGTTTGCCTGGGTGTCAGGCCAGGCTCCAGTGCTTACCAACATTTCAACTCATTTTATTTCTCAGATAACTGTCATTAGCTTAAAATAAAGTCATAGAATATTTTAAAGTATATTTTACAACTAATATAATATGAATGCCATTGTGTTTATTGATTTTGATTAATCTATCCATGGTCACACTTTTTAGGCCATTTGCATTACATAATCCTAGAAGAAAGGTTGCCTACCTGGAATCCATGAAGAGTTGCTATGTAATGTTGCAGGTTTAGGAAAGTCTGCAGTGGCTCACTTGATCACTTGATTATTTGATGAACAGGAGTGCCTCAGTTCTTCTCATTGTTTTTCTAGCTCTGATGTCTCTAGATAGAATCTACAAAACTTTTTCAGCACTATCACACATGACCAAGCTGACCATGACCTGCAGTACAAGTCTACACTTTGGAGTTTGATGAAAGTGCAGATCTCCATCTCCATTGGAGAAACTAGAGTAACTCATCATCATGCCTCATAAGCACCTACGATCTATTGGACTCTTGATCATAATCATTAATGCTCTAGATGAAAGTGGAGATTGAAGTAGTCATCAACCACTACTACAGGTGCTCTTTAAACAGATCATGGAGAATTCTCTTCCAATCAACCTCTGCTTTCTTATTACTGCTTGTCTAGAAGAGAACATCCTGTCTACTTTTTTAGACTGCTTGCAACTGGTTCATGTGCAGATGGGTGACATCTCAGAAGAGAGTGTTGATAGAGATATGTGTACCATTCAATTCATCAACAGAGAGAACTGGAGTCCCAATGGCTAGGCCAGCAATAGTACCAACTTGTGATTCAACACTCACAGCATTTATTCCAGTGGGCATCAATAGCATGTCACTTCATCAAACATGCTGGATTGAGTTTATGCATGCAGTTACAGATAGTGTTGCCATGGCTTGGCAAGCTGCCTTGAGCCATTGCAATTTCCACAAGAAATATTAACTCTATTGAAGTAGTAATATTGTAGATAACTGTTTTCTAACCCTACAAAGATCCTTCAATAGTTTATTTTTTATGAAACAGTTTAGTTTTAAAATGGCTCAGCCAAATTAGCTGAGCCATGGCAACACTAGTTATAGATACTTGTCAAATATGGTGGCTCTGTCAAGCTTCACCCTCTTGATCAATTATATCAAGCCATTCTTGCCCAGATATGTATTTTCCCACCCTAAATCCCAAGAGTGCTTTTGTGAAGTCATGGCAATTGTATTTGCATTGAAGGAACCACTACCACTTACATACATTACTCACTACACTTTGTGAAGGCATAGACATACAATATGTTATAAAGGTTATGAGATCACTGCTAGATGGTGCTGTGAATTAAAAGCCTATTTGACCTCTATACATATTATCCCAAGACTTTCTATTAGTTAAGGCTTGAAGTGGAATTTTTTTTGTTCAGATTGAATCATATCATTAACTTCAACTTGGACAAGCATTGCTATTTTGCATGAAGAATAAACTGAAATTCAACATTTGCAATCTAAAAGATCCTTGGGTGAAGAATATTAACATTCTTAGACCATGTGAAGAAGTGAAGAAGATCATAGAGAAGATATTAACTTTGAGAAAGGCAAGGGTGGTGGCATATTCCTAAAAGCATGCAGTGATCTGTGGCTCAAGGCAGAGCTAGATATAGCCCAGTGCTTGGTTGTCTCAGTCATCCCAATAATCCTGCTGCTTCTTTTGCTTGTCAGTGAGCTTGCTGTGAGGTTTGGTACTCAACAGTGCTACCATCAGATGAGGCAGTGACAGTTTTCTTCAAACTGGGGTGAAGGTGATGGACCTTGATCCAGAGGCTTTGTGAGCAGAGGAATGCACTCATCTCCTAAATCCACTTGTAGTAGTTGAACCTTCTTCTGAGGTCTTTTACTGGTTAGTAAACCTTTGCATCTGACCAGAGTGATCTTGTTAGCCTGAGGACCATGGCCATTGATGCCTTCTGAAGGCTTCCAGCATGACACATACTGCTGCCAGGCAGTGATGGTCATTTGCTTGACCTTTTGCAAGTTCATTGTTGTATCTATGTATATTGTCTTCCATTAAGTTCTTGGAGTTGAAAAGCTAAGCAACAAAGTCTGCATACTTCATAAGCTTGGAGAGCATCAGCATCAGTTGATTCTCCTTAAGGACCTTATGCCCATACTTCTTGAGCACATTAAAGTGCACATTGAGCTTGACAAAGGAGCTTGCTAGATGGTTATTATCCAGAAGTGTAAGCTTAAGCATCAATTTGAACTCAGTGAAGGTGAATGTGATAGAGGAGATGTCATATTGCTCCTTCCCCACATTTCTCAACAAAATGGATGTGCTGAAAGATTTATGCACACCTTAATAAACAAAGCTGAGGTGATGTGGCATGTCACCTGCTTGTCTGATAGTTGGTGGGAATTTGCCACCTCTTTCTTGCCTGCAATGGCATACACCATATGAAGCCCTCACCTCTAAGGTCCCTTAGATAGATCACTTGTGCATCTTTGGTTGCACTGCATACATATACATATGTTCCTTTATTCTGATGTCTGAGCTGACAAGCTTGCCCCTAAGTCAGAACTTATGGTGTATTTGGGTGTTGCTCCTGGCAATAGTGCAAACCTTTTGTTCATGTGCTCCCCTAATAATTTTCTCTTCACTTCTGCTCAGGAAGAGTTTCTTGAAGCACAGTTTTCTTGCTGTGACAGACCTACTAAGCACCTCTCTGATGCTGCTTTTGGATAATCTCAAGCCTTTGTGGTGCTGGAACCTGTTATTCCACCTACTCTTCCTCATGATGATGACTTTTTTCCTCCTCATTCTTCCTCTTCTAGGCTGGTCACACTGCCTCCTGCACCTCCTCCAGTGCCTCATTCTCACACTCCTCCTAGCCAAAGGCCTCAAGGCCCTCTGGTTATGCCACCTCCACCTTGCTATTCTCAATGAATATACATATAGAGTACCTGTCAGACCTGACAATGTGTACAGTGATGACCAAAACCCTGTTGATCAAGTCCCTGACATATATAGCATGTAAAGAATGTGCTACTTATCCTTACCAACCATTACCTGACAATTTTCCCAACACACCTGTATCTGCTGCTCCTGCTTCTGACAGTGAAGCTAATGTTGCACACATGTGTTATGAGGGGAATCTGGCCTCACCACTTTTCTCCTATCCAAGGCAATTCCTCTGGTTCCTGCAGAAACTAAACCACACTGTAAATGGACATACTGAAACATAGTTTCCCTACCATCAGATCAACAAAAGGAGTGGAAAGCTGCATGTCAAAAAGAATTAGACATGCTCAGAGAATAACAGGTCTTTGATGTGGAACCTAATAGCTATAAACACATCTGCCTTGTAGTGAAAGGCTTCTCTCAAGTCAAAGAGATAGATTTTAACAATATCTTCTCCTCTGTCATCCAATTTGAGATAGTGCACATAATTCTTGCACTTGCCTCAATTAAGAACTGGCATATAGAAGGACTCAAAGTCTAAAGTGCCTATTTATATGGCAAGCTGGATGAAGAGATCTATATGAAACAACCTAAAGGCTTTACAGTCAAGAGGTAAGAGAATAAAGTGCTCCATCTATAATATGCCCTATACAGCCTTAAACAAGCTGGACTGGCCTTGTGGAAGACTCTTAATGAGTCTATGAAAAATCTTGGATTTGAACATCTGAAGTCTGATGCTGGCATCTTCCTTTACAGGAAGACAGGTTCAGTCATAGTTGTTGCTGTTATCTGTGTAGATGATGCCCTCTTTTGTGGTCCTGACATTAAAACTGTCAAAATGCATTCATGAAGTGCTAGGACTGCAGAGACTTATGTTGTAGAATAGTAGAACCATTTACTATGCCAGTGTGCTGCTGCTTACATGTGTATCTTGTGCTGCATGCTCTACCATACCATTCTTTATTTGCTATCATGAATAACATCTGCTGCTGCATCATCATGCCTTACCAGCCAGTTGTGCTCTTAGTGGCATACAATTTTTCAACATAGTGAATCATACCCTGTGTTACTGGGGTATTCAACATTCAGTAACCACACAATGGACTATGTGAGTGCACTGACAACTGATGGGCCATGTCATAGCCACTGCATCTGGATTCAATCGCAGAAAGGGCTGTGTGTTATGATTCACCCCCCCTTTTTCCCTCTATCACCTTTGTTTCTTTGTCTCTTGTCACAATGTATTACTTAATGCACACAGCCTTTCCATTAGTTAACTCTATGGCTGTGCATATCGCTCATCTTCTGTCTCTGACTTGAACATTCTATGAAGTTCCATGTATTCTATCATACACAACTTCACACCTTGTTCCACACTGTGTATGACATGTTTTCCCTTATCTCCCATTTCTCCATTTGGTTTCTTCTCTTATTGCACTGCTGTATAGCTTGGTCAATGCATGAGATTTATACATATAAATAGGGCATAGCACAAGCCTTGTACTCTAGCTTGAGCCTACTCAAGATAGTAATCTATTGTATATTTGATCATCTTACTTCCCTCTGCTCTCCCTAAGAACCTCTTGGCCTCACAGCATCTTTGCTTGAGGATATACTCTCTTTGTCTTCAACATGGCTACATACTCACCTAGGCAGAGTAGTGACCAGTTGCCTTACATTGCACTTGGAACCTTCACCCCTCATCTTTGTCTCACAGCTTTAGGTTGCACTTCGAGTCTATGGCTGATGCTACCTGCACCTATCATAACACTGTGTGAGCATACTGTTGATCGACAGGCCATATCACAGGTGCAAGATTTGTTCTCAACTCTGGAGTAGGTGCTTCAAACCCTGCATATATCCACATTTTTAACTTTCGACCTGTATACATCCACCCTTTTTCACTATCAACACTCATTTGCTTCTTTTCTTTTCTCACGTTATGATGACTGTCCTCAGCACCACCATCATGCCACATCTCAACAAGACCAACTATCTCACCTGAAATATCCATATGTGCACATTACTCATTCACTCTGATCTCTGGAGCATTATGTCAGGCATGGTGACTGCACCTGCAAGCACTGCACCTACCACAGAAATTGAAGCCTTTGCCCTCTGTCAACTCAAAGCTGCTGCTGAGATCATGCTGTATATATGTTGATCATCCACATTCAGGGAGACAACTCCAAGGTCATCTGGGACACACTTGCTAGTGTTCATCGTGCATGAAGGTTTTCTACTCAGCTTGTGACTATACACAAGTTCTCTCATATGAAAAAATGCCCCAACCAGTCCATCACATCATGGATTGGTGATGTCAAGGCACAAGTGCATCTTATGATGGATGTCAGTATCAAGCTACCAGACCTCCTTACTATTGTCATTTTCACTTCTGGTCTTCTCCATGACTATGGACTTCATTGTTGTTGCTCTTAACACTATCAAACCTGATGAGCTTACTCTTGAACTTGCCATCTCCTGTCTACTCAATGAAGAAGAGTGCCACCTTAGTTACAAACAGCTTGACGATTACAAGGCATTAATCATTGCACATGAACCTGAAGCCTCTGATGCTGCCTTCACTACTTGTTTCCAGATAAACATCACCACAGTGTTTCAAGTGTGACAAGAAAGGTCACTATGCAAGAGACTGTCTGGACATGGAGCATGCTAATCTGGTAAATGAGGAACCTGACTTTTCTTGGTAATTCTCAGATACTTATGGGGTGTATTATTTTTCTTGTTCTTTCTTTTCATTTGCTTGTACTCACTCATGACTCAGGGGATGTGTTGTAAAATAGTAGAATCATTTGCTATGCTGGCATGCTACTACTTACACAATACATAGTGTATCTCATACTGCACACTGTACCATACCTTTCTTTGTTCACTACTGCATTATCACATCTCACCTGCCAGTTGTGCTCTTAGTAGCATATGATTTTTCAACAACTTAGGTCCTACCAAAGAGTTTCTACACATGAATATAAGACAAGAGGGCAGCAAGATCTTAATTGATCAATGCACCTACCTAGAGAAGATCTTGCAAAGGTTCAACCTCATCAATGCTCATATAGCACCTACTCCCCTTCCTCAAGGGTACTGTTCCATTGTGTATGAAGGTGTTGTGGACTCAAAGATTAGATCACTCTTTCAACAAGTGATCAGCTTGCTGCTCTACCTAATGCTTGGGACTCATTCTGACATTGTCTTTGCAGTAATAGCCCTCTTAAAGCATACTACTCATTCTCCAAAGAACCATCTTGATTGCACATTTTATGTACATATGCCACTATCTACTTGGTACTAGACACTATTCCCTTGTATTTGATGGAGCTTCCAAAGCAGGGCTAATTGCTTTCACTGATTATAATTAGGCATCTGATCCAAACTCCAGACAATTACATACAGGATGGTTCATTAAATTGGCCAACTGTATCTTCAGCTGGCAGTCACAACAGCAATCTAGAGTTGCCTACTCCTCCACTGAGGCAGAATATGTTGCACTCTTAGACTGCAGCAAGCAAGTGGTCTAAATTCATACCATACTGGAAGAGCTCAGATACTCCCTTGAGCCAATTCTGATCTGTGGTGACAACTAAGGTTCCATCTTCATTGCCAATAATCCAGTCACTGAGAGCCATTGACCTCAGATGGCATGACATTCATGAATACATCAAGGAGAAACTCATTGAGATACTTCATTGAAGGAATGAATAATTATAATCCTGCTGAAATATTCATCAAGAACCTTGGTCTTGAAGTTCTTACCAAATGCTGACAACAACTTGGTCTTGAGTTCTATGACAATGTGCAGTCATAGTACTGCTGCCATAACTTGCTCAATGTGCTCAGAGTAGCTGCTTAGCAAGGAGGAGCATTGAATAGACAAATGTACTATTTGACATATATGTAATGTAGTGTAGTGTACTAATGCAGCATATTGCATAAGTGCATATACAACTATATTATTCAAGCTCACTCATCTGAGTTCTAATAACATCTTTTCCCATCACCACAATGTACCTCTGCACCAGCATTCTAACCACCTGGTGAGTACCCAGCTTAACCTCTGCTCAGACTGTAGGCCTGTGACTTCAACACCCTGGAGATAGTGTTGCCATGCATTTAGAGCATGGATGATGGCCAGGAGTTCTTGGTTGAAAATGTCATAGTTTTGCTCAGCAGGGGAGAAGGACTGTGAGAGGTATAAACAGGGGTGCCAATCTCCATTTGAGTCAGTTTGGAGCAGGATGACTCTGGTGGCATTGCAGGAAGCATCAGTGGTGATGGCAAAGAGTTGAGAGAGATTAGGGAGAAGGAGGATTGAAAAAGTCATTTAAGCTTTTCAAATATGGACTGGCATTTAGGAGTCCAAATCCATGCTGCAGTTTTCTTGGTGAGGTCAATAAGTGGGTGCACAACATCTAAGTAGGAGAAAATAAATTGTCAGTAGAAATTGGCAAAGATAAGGAATGATTAAACATCTTTTACTTTGGTAAGAACAGGCCAAGAGGTGATTGCATTGAGTTTGATGGGGTCCATAGCCAACTAACCAGGTTTGATGATCATTCCAGGTATTGACTTCAGAGGCAGAAAACTTGTATTTACTAAGGCAGAGGTGGAAATTGAGCTCCATCATACACTGGAGGACTTGGCAGGTGTGTTCTGTGTGTGATTCATTGTCTGGAGGGAAGATGATAAGGTCATCCATATAGATAACAAGCCATCCTTCTGTGATTATATTGCAGAATGAATTATTTATGAAGCATTGGAATATAGAGGGAGTGTTGTTTATGCTGAAAAACATGACCATGGGTTTGAAGAGATCTTTGTGGGTGATGAAGGCTCCTTTCCACTGCTGTTCATCTTTTTCTTCTCTAGCAGACATCAATCTTGGTGAAGACCTTAGCCCCTTTTAGCTTGTCAACTAGATCAGATATCAGAGGAAGGAGATATGCATCATGGATGATATGCTCATTGAGGTACTGGTAGTCTTGGTAAGGTTGGAGTTTTTCATCTTTCTTTTTAACAAAGAAAAAAGGAGATGCTTAGGAGGATTTGGATAGACAAATTTTACTAGAGCAGAGGCTCTTCTCAAGGAAGGCCTCTGTAGCCTTTTGTTCTTCAGGAGATAGAGGGTAAATCTTTTTGATCTTGGGAACAAAGGACTCATCAAGGTTGATTTCATGATCATAGGGTCTGGATGGTGGAAGAGATTCACATTCCTTTTCTTTGGACATCTTTGCAAAGTTAGAGTATTTAGAGGGAAGTGCAACATCTTAGGTCTGGGTTTCCACCTTTTCAGCTAGTTTGGTAGCTTCAGAATAGCAGGTAATGGTGGCAGAGGGTGAATATACATAGGGTTCTCCTTAGGTGATGTAGTTAAGCAAGTAATGGCTCAGAGTCTGGTGGTGCCATCCATTTTTAGATTGGATTCTGAGGTATGAGTGGAGGTAGTGGTCATTTTATGGGGTAGTGTTGATATAATGAACTGCTTTTTCACTATGCCAGGTTATGGGCAGCTTGCAAAAGTTTGATTCATATTGCTTATCACTGACATGCTTATGGTAAAGATCAACAAATTGATCTAGGCTTTCAGAACTGAGAGAGTTTGTTTTTTCCAGTTGATAGTGGGGTTTGCAAGATGAAGCCAGGGAAGGTCAAGGATAATGTTGTCCTTGCCACAGTTTATCAGATAGAAGAGGACTTTATGAGTCACTCCTTCTCTAATGGAGACAAAGAGCTCAGTGGAAAACAAGATGTCACCATTGGAGTTGGCAGACTGGTTGACATTTCAAACTTGGATGGGTTATTGGAGGTGAGTGTGGGATAAACAGTGTTTCTAGGTGAAAGCCTAGTCAAGGCATAAGATTTCTGCTTCTGAGTCAACAAGAGCTGATGAATTGATGACTTTAAGTGTGTGCAAGGGTACCATGAGCTGTATGGAGACATGCATAGCTCTATTGGATGTGGATACTGGTACAGGTGCATAAGGAACATAAGATTGGGGAGGTACTTGTGTTAAAATGGTTCTCTCTTTCAAAAATCCTTCATTGTAACAGCTTCTATATGTTGTTCTTCATTGTCTTCCTTGTTTATGAGGTCAGGGATCTCTTCTTTAGCCTTGGCTATCTTTTTCTCTCATTGAGGATGGGGGGAAAGGTCTTTGAAGATAGGGCAATTATAGGAGAAATGCCCAGATTTGCAACAGTGGAAGCAAAGGCTTAATTTGAGGCAATTTTGCCATTTCTCTTTAGTGAGTTTGGGGATGTGGACAGCATCAACATCCATAGCATTATGGTCATGGGTGGGAGTAGAGTGGGTCTGAGGTATGTGGTAGGTGGAGGCTTGTCTCCAGTATTGCTTGACTACAAGATCAGCATGTTTGTGTTGATTGTTGAGTTGGGTGGTATTAGTATACTATTCTTCAATAGTGAAGGATACCTTATCTATGAGATACAGTGATGGAGGAATTCCAGTGTCTCCTGTGATCTTATCACAGATCTCTCTATCTCTAATGGTTTTGACAGCCTTTTGGTTGTGGTCAACACAGGCTTACTAAGGGGGTAATTTTATGCCCTATGAAGAAGTACATACATGACTGCCAAGGATATTGCCACCCTATTTTTCCACAAAGTCTATCATCAATAAAGCCTTTATAACAAAATTATCTCTGATAGAGGCTCACATTTTACCTCCACATTTGCAAAAGAGTTCAAAAGGCTCTTGAAAAATGACCTCTCCCTTTCTACTGCCTATTACCCTCAGTCTAACAGCAAAACAGAATGCATGAACCAGAAAGTTGAGATCTACCTCCAAATCTTCTATGGCAACACTCCCACCATGTGGTCTGAATACATCACTCATGCTGAGTTCATCCACAATCACCACTCTCACTCCATCACCAGCAAATCTCTTCTTTCTCATATATGGCTTCAAACTCCATGCCCTTCCCACCATTATCAGGGAAACACCACTTCTGACCCTTGAGGAATGTTGTAATAGTATTCAAACTCGCCTTCATTTTCTCATCTCAACGGTGTGGCACACCGCATTACGTAATATGACATCACTGGTCTAGACTGATCACGTGATATGACATCACCAATGACATCAGAGGTCTGGACCTCCTTATCTCTTATCTATGACATCATTGTTCTGGACCGCCTCATGTTAGACACATGTAGCTTAGTCATACCTCATGTAATTAATATAGTGGACAATATATAAACCAGGCCAAGAGTCGAGCTGTCCCCAGCTTCGACCTCTTGTGTCTTTGTGACCTAAGTCACGGTCCCCCCATATTAGTCTTCCCTTTTCTCTTCGAAATGCTTTTTCTTTAAAACTACTGTTGACTATCTGGGTATGGTCATATCTAAAGACGGGGTAGATATGCAACAAAACAAAACAAAAGCAATTGCGGAATGGCCCCAACCGCAATCAGTAAAGCAAGTCCAATCATTTTTAGGACTTTGCAACTATTATAGACGCTTCATCGAAAACTTCGCACATACAGCCAAACCCTTGACGGAGTTGACCAAAAAAGATGTTCCATGGGCCTGGGGACCAGCACAAGAAGACGCGTATTTAGCTTTAAAAGAGAAATTCACAAAAGCACCACTACTCACATACCCCGATAGTACAAAAGAATTAAGGGTAGAAACCAATGCCTCAGACATCGCCACGGGAGCAGTGCTCTCAGTACATTGTGAAGACGGCCTCTGGAGGCCTTGCGCTTTTATTTCTCATTCCTTCAACGCAGCAGAAAGAAACTACCCTATCTATGATAAGGAAATGGCCGCTATCATTCACGCATTAAAAGAATGGCGTCATTATTTGATTGGAGTGCCACGATTCGAGATCTGGATGGACCATAAGAATTTAGAATACTGGAAAAAAAATGCAAACTCTATCGCCACGCCAAGCTCGATGGCACGCCACTTTACAAGAATTCAACTATGTGCTGATATATAAACCTGGGTCCACCAATGCCAGAGCAGATGCTTTGTCAAGAAGACCTGATCATGGTGATGCCATACAGAACCTAAACGAAAACATCACGGTCTTACCGCCGCAGGTTATTATCAATGATGTACATCTAGAGTCGCCATTCCTGGAAAAACTACAAAAATGTCTAAAAACCTAAAAATACCATCATCGGTTACTTGCTGGTTTGACGAAAGCCAGTCCGTATTTATCAATGACTCCAATCGAGTGTTTGTATCTCCAGGGTTGAGGGTAGAACTTCTTACATTATGTCACGATTCCCCTATCGCTGGACATGCAGGTCAACAACGAACCTTATCCACAATTTCTCAGCATTTCTTTTGGCCTGAGATGAAAAAAGAGATTAATGAATACGTTGATCATTGTCAAATCTGTGCGCAGTCAAAATCTTCGTCTCGTCCTCTGGCATGAAAACTTACACCATTACCTATTCCTAAACATCCCTGGGAGGATATTTCGGTTGACTTTATTTCGGAATTTCCCATAGTAAATGGCATAGATGCCATATGCGTAGTTGTGGATCGATTCTCCAAAGAAGTGGTGTTTACGCCATGTTCTAAATCTATCAACTCCAAAGAGCTGGCCATATTATTCAGGGATCACGTGTGGTGTAAGCATGGATTGCCCAAAACCGTCGTTTCAGATCGGGGACCCCAGTTCTCTTCAGCATTCACAACCGAGTTGTGTAAACTGCTCAAAATCGAACAAAAAATCTCTACCGCCTATCATCCGCAAACAGACGGACAAACGGAACGAGTAAATCGAGATCTGGCGCAATATCTCCGCTGTTACATGTCCAAAAATCAGGATTCTTGGCCGGAGTATGTGAAAATGGCGGAATTTGCTCATAATAACACTGTCACGTGCGCTACTGGTAGCATCCCCTTCACAGTCACTAGAAACTATATGCCGCGCATGGGTTTTCAAGTGAAACATGACACATCTATCACAGGATGATTCCAAACGGAGTTAGGAAAAGCACATGCCAAAGTAGAGAACGCCCTTCATGCTAATGCAGAAAAGATGAAAGTGCAGGCTGAAAAGAAAAGATCGGCTGCACTGGAATATCACAGAGGTGATTCCATCTGGTTATCTATGGAACACCTCCAGTTACCCTACGCTTCCGCGAAGCTCACACAGAAATGGATCGGACCATTTGAAGTTTTGAAAACTTCGCCCAATACGGTTACTCTTAAACTGCCGGCCAGAATTAAAATACATCCCACAGTCAATATCTCTCGAGTCAAACCATTTAAAGATCAATTGCCTGGACAACCGGTCAGCAAGCCTGATGCGGTGCATATATCTGAAGACGGATCTGAGGAATTTGAGGTGGAATCTATTCTCGACTCCTGCTCCACTCGACATGGACTCTCTTACTTGGTCAAGTGGAAAGGGTATGACGTCAGTGACGCCACTTGGCAGCCGGCTGCTGATCTTGCCAACGCTCCTCTGGCAATAAAGGAGTTTCATTGAAAAAACCCGGCTGCGCCTTGAAAAGTACAAGGAGTAACTCTCCACGAATTCGCATCATTATTTTATGACTCCGGTTGATCTGGAATCTCAACCTAAAAGACGGGGTAGTGTTGTAATGGTATTCAAACTCGCCTTCATTTTCTCATCTCAATGGTGTGGCAACACCACATTACATAATATGACATCACTGGTCTAGACCGATCACGTGATATAACATCACCAATGACGTCAGAGGTCTGGACCTCCTTATCTCTTATCTATGACATCATTGTTCTGGACCGCCTCATGTTAGACACATGTAGCTTAGTCATACCTCATGTAATTAATATAGTGGACAATATATAAACCAGGCCAAGAGTCGAGCTGTCCCCAGCTTCGACCTCTTGTGTCTTTGTGACCTAAGTCGCGGTCCCCCCATATTAGTCTTCCCTTTTCTTTGGTTAGTAGAGGCTGACAGTCGTGTCCTGCATAGGTCACTTCAAGAAATACCTCAAGGCCTTATCTGCAGCAAGGGATAAAGCCCTTGCCTCTCATAAACCTATATGCCAAATTATGGCATTCTGCATATGCTGTTCTTTGTCCTGAGCTTGGAGCGTGGTTGTGGGGGAGCGGGACAGTAAGCTAGATTACTGTGGATGTAGCTACTACATGCATATGCGGAGATAAGGTTGCGAGAGAGGGGGTTCGGTGAGTGTGGGCGGCAGTGCGATGCACTGTCCGGCTCTGGTCCGACCTGGGGCTGAGGATGAGCTGCGAGGGCGGGTGGGCAGACCGCCTCGCAACTGGCGGAGCCTCTGGGGACCCGGAACCCGGGGAGACGAGGCGGGATCGGTGACCAGTCGGTCACCTTTGGGAGTGGCGGGAGGGTGAAAAGAGAATGGCTAGGATGACCGCAGTGCTGGTCCACTGAAACACAGAGCGGTCGTGGAGGCGAAAGGAAAGAGCAGTGGCGCCACTTTCCTTTCACGTGGTCAAAGACAACGATCTGTCTCTCTGCTCGTGCCTCACTACGTAACAGATCACCACTCTTTGTCCTGAGCTTGGAGCGTGGTTGTAGGGGAGCGGGACAGTAAGCTAGATTACTGTGGATGTAGCTACTACATGCATATGTGGAGATAAGGTTGCGAGAGAGGGGGTTCGGTGAGTGTGGGCGGCAGTGCGATGCACTGTCCGGCTCCGGTCTGACCTGGGGCTGAGGATGAGCTGCGTTCCCATAAATGTAGGAGTCCCCAGGCGGCGACGCATGCGGGTGAAGCTGCTAGCCTGAGGATTAGGAGGCGGACAGGGTCGGACATACCATTCACTACCTGACAGGGGGTAAGGTTTCCTTGAGAAATGTTGCATGCAACGCTGGTGTAGCCTGCATATATGGGGCAAGAACTTGAGCATGTCTCCTTAAGTACGTGAGGAAAGCATCGCTCTGCCATCTTCCTTTTACTCTGACAACCTCAAAGGGAATGTTTCGTAGGAGATACTCCAGGGTTGACCCTATTCGGATGCCGTGTCCACTGAGGGGTTGTAGCCCGGCCTTCCGGAGCATGTCAGATAGGACTGAGAGGAACTTGGTTTTGGTAAGTGGCTTGTGTTTCTGGCCATGGCGGTAGGCAAAGAGGGGGCCATGTTGGGGTGGATCGTTGATTGCTAGGTGGTGCGCGAAAGCCGCTTTGGGGTCAAAAGGGCCTGTTTGCTTAGCCCAGAACACATCCTCCCCTGTGGGAGCTGACTTGGATTTCGGGAGGTGGAAGTTCATAACCTCATTCCCTTGACGGTCCTGCTCCATCCGGACATCTGCTGGTATGATGTGTAAGGCAGGGTTGAAAGCTTTGAGATTCGGGAGTGTCAGCTCCCCTGTGCGAGCAGTCGCAAAGAAAGCTGTGGTGAGACATGCGAAGACAGCTGCATGGAGGGGGAGTGAAAGGGTAAGGTTATCGCGGATGACCAAGATCGTTTCTGTGGTGTAAGGTTCACGTGGGGCTCTTTTGGACTGTGGTGGGGCGAGGGTTGTGGCGGCTTTGAGGAGTGTGTCTGTCTCCATGTCGTTCATTGCCCACTCGAGCCCATGGATGATGTGCCAAGCCCGAACGCCAATCACATAATTGGTGATTGCACTGCCCGAGTAAGATCCAGCAAGCGTGGAGATGAAGGCGGAGATGAGGAGGGAGCTGGCAGGAGCGCGGGACACTTCAGGGATATTTCTGCTGTCACAAAACGAGTGGAAGGCGAGAAGGCCAGTGCCGTAGGTCTCCTTTGTGCTTGACCTCCATCCATGCGGTATGACTTCATAGATGCGATTGATGTCCTTGTCGGACAGGGGGGTGTTACCGGCCTGCCGGGCGCCCAGGGGTATCCAAAGGACTAGCCGGTCCCTAGCTTTGCATGCTGGCCGCATGTCTGAGGGGTGGACATTTGTGACGGAGTTGGTGGGGCGAGCTCCCTTGTCCTTGGCAGTTGTGTCGTGCCTAGTGTGAGAGGGTGGGGGCGAGGATGAGGGGGGTTGGTGGGTCCATGGGGTGCTCTGGGCATTCATGCAGGAAGGGGAGGAGCTCGGATGGCAGGGTGATAGCTGGCAGGAGGAGATGTGCGGGGGGGTGAATCCCTCGCGAGGGTGGGTCGGCTGGGTTGGCTCTGCTGGGGACATAGGAGACGACCATTTGGCATCGAGCGTCCTGTAGAACAACATGTAATCGCTTGAAGATGCTGTTGATGGCTTTGTTTTGACTCCGCCCATTGGCCCATGCTTCGACCACTCCGAGGTTGTCTTCAAAAACCTTGAAATGAAGGTTGGTGGTGCCGGTTGCGACGATGGAGCGGGCGAGGAGTTCCATTCCCACGCTCTCGGCCCAGCCAATGTTGCACCCGTCTGTTTGCCAACCAGGGGAGAGTCGCCAGGCCTGCCATCGGTTGCCAATCGTGATGCCAATACCCACTCCAGATGCTGCATCTGAGAAGGCATGGAAATCCGAAATGGGGTGGGGGTCTAGGATGGGGTGGGGAAGCAAGGGGGTGGATGAGAGAGTTGTTTTCCACCATTTTAGGTCCTCGGGTGTTTCCCTGGGTGGCGTCCTCGGCTGGAAGGGGTTGTTACCGAATATGCCAAGCATTGCCTCCAGGTTGGTGAGATATGCTCTGCCTGCCGGAAACACCAGAGACGCATGTAGCAATTTGCCGTGTAGCTTCTGGACCTCTGCTAGGGTGTGTGTGTGCTTGCTTCCCCATTCAGCAAGTGCCAGCAGGTATTTGGTGTGCTTAGATTCAGTGAGGGTGACAGTGCGGTTGTCCAGATCCCATAACAGGCCTATAAATGTGGGAGTTGAGCTGAAGGGGATGTCTTTCGAGGCCTCCCAGGGGATACCTAGGGCATTGGAGATCCGATTCATGTCCTCAAGGTTGTAACAAAATAAGCTGTCATGACTGGATCTCAGTGAGGAGGATGACAGGTCTTGGATTGGGAATGTCATATCCTCATCAAACTCCTCAATTGTGCCATCCGGTAAGGGGCAGGACCCTTCAAACCATGACCGCCCACCTCGGGAGATTACCTCGCCATTGTTAGCTAGTGAAGCGGCTAGCTCTGCCCGTAAGTGGTTGTATGGGATTAGCTGATCACGCCGGATATGGAAGAAGATATGGTCATCCACCCAGCGAGCAATGGGCCCGATGCCATTGAATCTCATAATGTCTGTCCCTGCAGCACCTATCATACCATAAATCCCCCCTGAGGGAGCAAATCCAAAGCAAAAGGAGGTGTCCACTGCAAACTGGTCGTCTGACAACCGCACCACCAGGGAAGGCCATTGGGATGGGTGTGAAGGTACTGTCCGATAGGCTTCCACTACATCTCGAACTGCTGCCTCTGCCCCCACTGGGAGCCGAGAGATTAGAAGGGAGGTTATTAGAAAGGTGCTGTAATGAGTGGGAAATAAATCTGGGTCTACTCTATCATTGACAGCGGATATGAGTGGGGAGGTGGACTTGTGTGGGAAGGAGAGATTTTGCACAAGGCGGAATTTGTTGGGTTTGCCCGGCTTCAGTACCAGGGATAGTGGGGCTGTCTGAAATGGACCCAGGATGTCCTCTATTTCACCTCTGTTAAATGGACCCAGGTAGCGGCCTTTGGCTATTTCTTTATGAACAATTTCATTGAATATGGCATAGTGCTCCCCGATCGAGGGGTTATTAGGCGGGGTGTAAGAGACTGGGGGGTTGGTGAGGCCGACCTGGAAGCCGTGGCGCAGGCCATTCGGTATAGACGGGTATCGCGATATGAGACCGGACACTCCTAGCCATTGCTCCCAGGAACTGGGGACATAGGGCGTGAGTGCGTTATGCTTTCTGTGCCTTAGTACAAGCCTACGCTCCATGGTTGGAGTCACCACAGCCCGAGCATTCATGGAGGGTAGCCGAGTGTCGGAGTCGACATCCAAAGGGCCTCTGCCAGTCTGTGCAGACGGGGCGCCTGCTTGGGTTGAGCAGGATGCCACTTGAGTCTCTGGTGCAGCGTGCTGGCGATCCGTCCCACAGGGTGTTACTGCCACAGTTCCGCACGTCATGCTGAAACTGACCAAGGCATTGGGGACATGCTGAGCGATTGGCTTTGCCCTTGGTGCTTCGGGGTTGCGATCTGGGAGACGGGGAATGGGAGCGGGAGGGTGGTGATTTGGAGGCTCGTCTACGGATGGCTCTTGGTGACTGCGCTCGGGGTTTTCGGTAGGGAGTACCAGGGGATGCTGAGCGCCTTCTGTGTCTGTGCTCCATGTAGTGCGCATCCTCCCGGTAGGAGCGATTGTGTGTGCCTGATCGCCTACGGTGCGCTGGGGGTTCATGCTTGCTCACAAACTCGAGCATCTGTAATGGGAGTAAGGTATGGTGAGGGCCAGCGATCACGCACAAGGGGGGGGGGAGATTTTCATGCGGTTGCATGCAGGTGATGCGGTTGCAGTAGGTTGAGGAGATGGGCACAATGGGCATGCCCATGCAGCGGCGTATATGCAGCCGGTCGACGCGAGGGTGGTTAACACCATGATTGCGTGAGGGGAGCAGATGGGGGGTGTCCACGGGGAGACATGCATGTGTCCGGGTCGCATGCCGGCCGGTGATGGTAAGGAGGGGGGGGGAGGAAGATGTCAGACTTTTCCTGCTATGTGGTTGGCTAGAGGGGACTCGCCTGTGACCTGGTTTGCTGCTCTTCCATAGCCCGGATTTCATCGGTGATGGCACCCAGAAGGCAGTTGTTGATGACTGCAATGTCGTACCCACGTCCTGCCTTGAGTTCACGGTGCCAGTCTTGCCGCACCCGCGCTGCATAAGTGAGGACAATTTTTTGGCCGAGAGGGATTTGGAGGGTGGGGTGCATTTCCAAATACCAGAAGAATTTCGCCAGGGCATCGAGGTTGCTATTTGGCCAGTCTGCTTTCTTGGCGTAATCCAAGAAGGTGTTCTTGGCTTGTAGGAAGTCCACCAGTGGGAGCTCGTGGTCCGGGAGCACGTTCTTGGATGCCCGGACTGAGGCTATGGGTCGCACAGTGAGGTGGTCGTCCGTTTTCGAAATGCCCAGGGTGTCCTCCGCTTGCGATCTGGAGTTGTGCTTGGCCGCATCCAGGCGTCCCGGTAGAGAAAAGTACCATAGTTCCACGAAATCGAAGGAGCTTAACTTCTGCAGGGCATATTGCGATGGGGGAAGTGAGAGTATGTCAGGAGCGGATGTACCAGGGAGGAAGACATTCATTTTGGGTTTCTTCTTCTCAGTGCCCAAAGGGTCCTGAAGAGGCTCCTCGTTGACCGGGCTTCTTCCCCTCTCCTGCTGTGGTTGGTGATCTCGCTCTGGCTCTGCCGCCTGGGGACCATTGGCCGGGCGGCGCGCCTCCTGAACAGCTGCACGGGCTGCGCGCTGCTCCTGCCATGCCTGGTTAAGGCGCTGAACCATTTGCGCATTACCTAGTCCCAAATCAACGCCGAGGTCCCGAATGACGTCTGCAAATTCCG
Organism: Spongispora temasekensis; assembly: GCA_038094675.1. NCBI lineage: Eukaryota > Fungi > Basidiomycota > Agaricomycetes > Boletales > Boletaceae > Spongispora > Spongispora temasekensis. The sequence goes on from JBBPUL010000021.1 coordinate 37,805, forward strand.
GGCCGGCGTAGTCAGGTCCTGCTTCAAGTTCTGGGTCGGCCATGTCGAGAGTGGAAATGGATGGGGATTAACGAGAGACAAGGGAAAGAGCGTACTGGTCAGAGAGAAGATCCGGAAAAGACTGAAGGAGGAAAAGAGAATGGCTAGGACGACCGCAGTGCTGGTCCACTGAAACACAGAGCGGTCGTGGAGGTGAAAGGAAAGAGCAGTGGCGCCACTTTCCTTTTGCATGGTCAAAGACAACGATCTGTCTCTCCGCTCGTGCCTCACTACGTAACAGATCACCACTCTTTCACTCCATTCACTAAAGGCAATAAGGTCTGGCTTGAAGCTAAAAACCTGAACTGCATCACTCCTCCCAAATTCACACCCAAAAGAGAAGGACCATTCATTATCATGGACATCCTATCCCTTCTAATGTATATACTCTGCCTTTTCCTAACATGGAAGATTTACCCCATGTTCCATGCTTCACTCTTATTACCTTATTGTGAAAATGACATACACAGTCTGAACTTCCCAGCTCCATCCCCAAAGCTTATGTATAAAAGAAGAATATGAATACAAAGTTGAGAAGCTTCTATACTATAGGGGCATGAACCATTCCTGCATGTTCCTGGTCTGATAGAAGTGTTATTCCACTGAAGAAGACTTCTGGATAGCTAAGTGATATTTGAAACATGCCAAGTTCACTCTGAAGGAGTATAAAGACCTCCACCTCAAAGCCTTTCCTCCTTTAATGTATTAGCTTCCATCACTAATCATCACTTTCTTCACCTGCTTCTAACTCTCTCCCTTATGTTTCTCTCACAATATATCTCATGTCTAACCTAACTCTCTCTTGTCTCCCTCTTGTCTCTCATAATTATCTCTTTCTGTGTCTCTAGCAGACAGTGATTCTCCTTCACAATCGAGCCCTGACCATTTATCAATGGCCAACTCTGTTGGCCCTCAAAATGATCTTTTGGTGGCAGAAAATGATACATGTCCTGGAAATGACACTTTATATATCATCTTCATCCTTGAGCTCCCCACCAATGCCCTCACCTCCATCATCTTTCTTTATCTCCCCATTCATTCCCATACTTTACATATCTGAATCCCCTGAGGACAAGCAGAATAAAATTTATGAATTGCTCACTGATCCACACATCTTTCATGTGATTTCTGCCTTCACTGATCTCACCTCCATCATTTTTCTCTTCTACATGTTATTCCTTCAACTGGAGTGACTTCCTATTTATTTTAGAATTTTCTTGATAGAAAAGTCACCTTGACCAAAGCCTAGCTCTGCAATCAACACCTGAGCCTTTATATTCTTACATGACATGGCTCACCAGCTGCAACTCAGAGAGTTTCTGTTGGACATTGAAAAATACCTCATGGAAATATCCACATCCTCTGCCCTAGTTACTGACACACTCACAGCCACCATCCTGGTCTTCTCCATTACTCAATGTTGCATCCTCCAGGGTGAACTCTCCTGCTCTAGCAATCATTTATGTTATGTGACTTCTGCTTCATCTATCTTAGGCTTGGATATCTTTGAGTAGATTGCACCCACTACATCTGCACCTTTTGTCATCATTCTCTTCCACCCTCATCTTCATCATCCTCATCTTCACAAAGCTCCACCTATTTCCATGGTTCCTTTTGAACCCACTCCTTCCATGCTGTTGTGAACTAGTAATGCACTAAACCAAACTTCAAGTAGGTGTGAAGATTAGGGGAGCATTAGTGCAAAGGGAATGCTCAGGCTAGCTGCACTGGGGTTTGATCATAGCAACCTGGCAATCTACAGGAATGGTGAATAAGATCAAGGCAAGAAGCCAGCTTTTATGGCTGTATCAAGAACATGGAACAATAGTGAAGATCTTGATGATAAAAGAAGGTGATTAGCAATAAAGGCCTAATCTAATGCTTTGCTAAGCAGAAGACACCAGATATCAGCTACACTTAGGGCTAGGCCACTAGAGGTGAAGACAGAAGAAGAATGACTAGAATCAAGCTGAAGAAACTCAGTTAACCACAGTGCACTATATATATTGTTAGGCCATGCACATAGACCAAGCTTAGGGCCAGCCAGGACAGAGGGCACTACTAAATAAGGAAGTACTAGATAAGAGTCTAGGGTAGCACCACAAGGTAATGGTTATATGGAAACTAGGCTTTGAGCAACTCAAATAAGATGCTGGCCTATTTGTATATCACAACAGAAAAGACACAGTACTTGTGATTGTCTATGTAGATGATGCCCTTTTCTGCAGACTAAACAAAGCTTTAGTAGACAAGCTTGCAGAAAATCCTATGTATTATGGAAAAATGCTTGAAACACATACATCTTCACTACCACTTTGTTTGCAACACTGTGGTGCAAGACAAAATAGTAGAGCTGTTTTATATTGAAGGGACTAGGAATTCTGCCAATATGTCAATGAAGAATATCTCCTTTGACAAGTTCAAGGATTACAGATCACAACTCGGTCTTATGATCACTAAAAAAGATTCTATCTCACCTAATATACCTGTGCAGAAGTTCACTCTTTACTTACATGTACTACATACACTTAGTAAGAGGGAGTGATGAATGTTGTACTATTTGCAATGCTTCCAGAGCATCCCAAATCCTTCAAGGAACTCAAAAAGCTCAGAAGAGTACTTGGAAGCACTATAATATCCAGAACTATATATGAAACTCAGTACTAATAGTAATACATGTTGTAACAGTTTATATTGCTTGTACATATATAAAACCCAGCTCTTTGGATTTAATATAGGAGTTCAAACATTTTCTCTCTGATCTCACTTGACAATGTTTGACTATACCTATACCAAAGGTGAGTATACCAATGAGGGGCTTCCCAGCCCTCAAACAATGCAGACCTCTTGCATAGTCATAATAACCTAAGATTTGGTGACCTTAATGCCAATAAAGGAAACTGGCCAATCAAGTGCAATGACTCCATGTGCAATAGCATGTCCATCAGGTGCATGCATGGTTACAGGTGCACCAGCAGCAGTGGATGAAGTGACCCTCTCTGGTAGTGTAATCATGGTGAGGGTTGAATAGAGTGACCACATTACATAGGCCTCAAGTACAGTATGCTCAATAAACTCAGCAGGGAGGTCCATGTTGATATGTTTGTAATGTGGGCATGACTAGATGGAATGAATGACTCAGTCATCATGGCAAATGAAACTGAGGTTTCCCATATGAATGAAAATTGACTAAGTACAGTATGATCACATGTGTAACTGATTATATAGGATTATAAGCATAAGTATCTAACACTCCTTCTTGAGCCTAGCATAGGCCATATAGATCAATGAGCTTTATGAGCTTGGGGCATGGCAATGACTTTGTAAGTAGGTCTGTGATATTAATATCTGTATGGCAGTAAATGATAGTAACCTGTTTGTTATTACAGATTCTCAGATAAAATGAAAATGGATATTAATATGTTTTGTGTGTGGGTGAAAATGATTGTTCTTCATGAGCTCAGTAGCTTTTTAATTGTTGCATAGGATGGTGATAGATTCATTGATGGATTCATGGATTTCTGAAAGAAGATTACATAGCCATAGTACATCCTTGAGCATGCTCATCATAGTGACATATTCAGCCTCAGTTGTGGAGAGTGTGACAATGATTTGTTTGCAGGATCTCCATGTGATTGGCATCCCAGAAAAAGAGATGATATGGTCCAAAATTAAATGATGGTGCAGCTGTGAACCCCAATCAGCATCAACAAATGCAATGATACCTTCATTTGGGTCCATCATGCTGATAGTATGATTGTGGGTGGCCTTTAGGTATTGGATGATGTGCATTCCAGCTTGCCAGTGAGTGTGCCCAGAGTTTTGAAGAAATTGCAAGAGCATTGACATTGCAAACACTATATTGGGGTGAGTTCTGAGCATGGTCCATGTGAATGAACTGATGAGCTCTTGGTAGGATACATTTTGCATGTCAGTGATTTGTGATGCCATTGATGGGGATTGGTCAGTGGATAGGGTGATGCCAGGTTCAAGAGGTGTGGATATTGGGGCAGTTGTCTGCAAGTCCAAAACATTTGGAAAGATTGTCAATGTATGAGTCCTGGGACATTGATAGCATGTGTGCATGCCTGTTATAGCTAATCCAAAAACTGAGCAACTGTTTGATTTTTCTAAGGTCACTTATCTCAAATCTTTCCCTAAATTTATTTTTGACCCAATTTATGGTTTCCATCATATCCACCATGAGTGCCATGTCACCCATTGAAATGGATGTGATGATATATTTTCTAATGTGGTGGATGGGCAATAGTGGAAGATGGTATGATCCATCAATGATCATGTGAACCCAATCTGCATAAAATGTTTCATACCATTCATGACCAGCTTGCTTTAGACCATACAGTGAGTGCTTTAATTTGCATACCATACTCTTTTGGTCTGGTGCAAGGTATTCCAGAGGTGGTCACATGTAGACATCCTCAGTAAGTGATGCATTTAGGTATGCATTTTTGATATCAACCTGGTGGATTTCCCATCCTTGGCTAGCAGCATTGGTGAGACTGGCTCATATGGAAGGTAATGTTGTGATGGTGGCATAAGTGTCAATTCCTTCTCATTGATGACTTCCATTCACAACTAGTCAGGTTTTGTAGTGGGAGATGTTGCTGTTTTCATCACATGAAATGCAAGTTGATGATGTTGGCATTGGAGGGCAGTTTGATGATATCCCATGTACCTAATTTTTTAATCACATCCATCTCAATTTTCATCACCTTTCTCCATTCATCAGCATCAGGACTATTGAGTGCTTCATTTACTGATGGTGAGTCATCCAGGGTAGTCATGATAGCATATTCATTTTCTGTCTCAAATGGTTCAGGTATATGGTCATTAACTGTTTCATTTGCGATTTTCCATAATGCATTGATCCATTTCTGATGATCAAAGGTATTTTGTGTATAGTATCCAGGTGGAAACACTACACTGCAAGTCTGTCAAGTTCACTTAAGTTGCAGGTTTGGATTAATAGGAGGCTGAGGCTGGGCAAGTGCCAGTGCAGATACTAGTGCTGAGGGCTGATGTATGGTTGTAGTGGGTGAAATAGCTGGATTTGGCGAGAGGAATTAGTGGGGTGGTGTTTGGGATGACAGTATCCTCACACTCTCCCTCAAACTGGACATCACCAGAATTTTCTGAAAGTGTATGGTTATCTGTAGTAAAAGTAACATTCTGCTCAATTGAGATGTAGTGGGTGTCTGGATAGTAAATGCAATAGCCCTTGCTTTGACCATCATATCCTACAAATCTTTCTACTTTTATCTGTTCATCTAGTTTCCCAGCATGCTCAAGTTTCACATATGCAGTATAATCAAAGCAATGGAGGTCAGATACAGTGAGAAACAAAATGCCTAACCCAAAACTGGGGTATGAATCCATTCTCTGTACTTGGTAGCATGTATGGTAGATTCCTTGGAAAATAGGTGGTACATAATTTTTACCTTCACACATACCTCCCAGAAGTTGTTTTCAGGCTGTGAAGTGATCTCGATTCCTTCAACTAGTCCCTTTGAAACCATAGTACAGGCAGCAGAGAATGATATGTGGCCCATGTATTCATGGAGTTGGGTTAATGACATCTTTATCTTCAGTTTGCTATGGATGGCTGCTGCAGCATGCTCTCCACCAGCTATCTGATATAGTCCATCAACCTCGGGAATCCTTGCAACAAGTTTTGGCTCTGGGACCCAGATCTTGCACCAGCCCTTCTCCATTTTTACAATTATGCCAGCATTTATAGCACAGGAGGTCAAAATAAGGGTGAAAGTGACATCAAGAACATATAGTGCATCTGTTAGTGTGATTGATGATTGCTGCAAGCTGGACAGCAGCTCTAGCATGACATTCCCCTGTCCTATCACAGTGATTGATCGACTGTTTGCAACATTTATGGACTTTGGCTCTATTGGGGTAAACATCTTAATTCAAGTTGCATTTGAAGGTGTGGTGTACCTCATTCAGGTCAGCTGGATCATCACGATTGCCTACTTGGGGTCTGAACTTACTACTTGATTTGTTGCTCTAGACAAAATCCTTTATACAAGATGGCTTCCTTTCACTGCCTCACTCACTGCTTATCTTCCTCTAGTCTAATGCATATTGCAAAGTTGGCATAAATGTTACTGCCAACCTTGAATGTATGCAAAATAACTTAATTCCATCCTCCTGCTTGACTCCCTATGAAGAACAACTAGAGATTGGCCAGATGGCCTATGAACACCATGCAGCTTTGCAGCCCACTGCAGGGCTTCCAACCTTGTGTCAGAACATCCTGCAACACCAAATTAAAAGAGATCCTGCTGTGTGTCTCAGCCCAATCTGGGCAAACATGTGTTAGATACTTATGCTTATAATCCTACATAATCAATCATGGGTGTAACCATACCATACTTAGTCAATTTTCATTCACACAGACACCTCAGTGCCACTACCTACACTCATCACTTGACTGGTACTGTTAAGGTCCTGCTGCCCCTCCAACTGTTGACAGACAAGTCACAAGTCCTTAAAGCAGACAAATTTGGTCCTGCTACTGAAAAGAAGATCAGTGATATGATGCAAGCTGACACACATGCTCAGCTACATAATATGAAGTGCAGCAAGAAGAATGACATTAAAAAGCACTTGGCATCCATGCTTACTCTATGTGAATAACTTGCTGGAATGGAAGCACCTGTAGGCTGTCGATGACTGTGACTTCACTGCCATGATCCTCTCCACAGCATGGCACCATGATTAAATGGCTCCCCAGAATGGGGTGTGCACATCTGGGTCCACAACAATTCTGGATTGAAACTCAATGCTCGAGCATGAGCAGGACGCTGGATGGGTTATGAAGCTGAGAGTAGCACTCACCACATCTATGACGAGAAAGATGTACCATTAACATTGAGTATAACATTTCATTTGCAAATCACAGAGATAATGGCTCTGGGCAGTCCAGGCCATGGATCGAGGGGGAGAATAGTAAGGGAGCTGCAAAGAATGATCAGCACCTTAAAAGTGTGAGCATAAGCACAAGGAATGACTTACCAAAAGTTGAACCCATTAGCACCAAACTCCTGCTATCAAACAGACCACCTGATATCAATGAAACAAAGCCATTAGCACCCATTGTCAAGTTGCGCTGGTCAGCGTGCCTGCAAGGAAAATCACCCTACCTCAATAAACTCGCCAGTACCAACAAGGGAGCAGCTGATCCACTGTGTAGTGTCCAAGGAGAGGCTCTCAAGGGCCAATATGAGAGTGAGGGGGAGAGCATGGCTGAGGTGGCTGATAAGTTGGGTGATAGTGATACCACTTACATGATGTTCATGGGAGTCTTTGAGGTGGAAGCACTCGAACCATGCACAGTTGATGAGGCATGGAAATGGCCAGATTGGGCACACTGGGACGAAGTGATTAACACTGAACTAAAGAGACTCGATGATGCACAAACCTGAGACATTGTGTAGTGACCACTGAAAGGGATGAATGTCATTGACTGCAAGTGGGTCTTCAAGATAAAGAAGAATGCAGCCAGTGAAATTGATAAATATAAGGCCCAACTTGTTGCCTGTGGTTTTACCCAAGTCCAAGGTATCAACTACTATGAAACATACTGTATGCCCTGGTTGCCCACCTCTCATTGCTATGTCTCATCCTTGCTATTGCTGCCTGCTATGACTGGGACATTGACATCTTTGATTTTCACTCAGCATTCCTCAATGGTAAACTAGATGACAATGAAATAATCTACATGGAATTACCCCCCAGCATCACAGAGCACAGCCACAACAAATTCCATCTGTGCATTGCCCTTTACAATTCAAAACAGGGCATGCTGAAATGGTACCAGTGGTTGAGCAAAGAGCTCACTGAACTCAGATTCAAATGCACAGAAGTGGACTGGGGAGTATTTGTGGTGAAAATAGGTGCAGACATATTAATCCTCATGTTACACATAGATGACTGCACCATCACCAGGTTGTCAAAGGAACTTGTCAAAGTATTTGATGAAATTGGGTTGTGATTCAAGATCACAGATCTCAGACCTATCAGTTGGCTTCTTGGGATGAAGGTAGCATGTGACCATGATGCCCGCACCATTTCTATTTTGCAACAACCCTATATCAAAGGTATCCTCACTAAATACAATTTTGCTGACCAGAAACCAATGTTGATCCTGATGGACCTGAACATCCAACTCTTATAGTCACAATCCCTAACCTCCACTGCTGATGCTGCAATGATGTGACAAGTTCCTTTTCAGGCAGTGCTTGGTTCACTCATATACCTCTCAGGTGATACACTGTAATTATAGCCAAGCCATTTCTTAGCAGATACAATGTATGTACTACATACTTACTAGCAGTTGGCAAAGCTGATGAAGCACCTTGCTTTGTTTGCTTATAAGAGGCTGATTTGTGTGACTGCTGAGGGGCTTTTGTGGATGAAATTTAGGGGCCTTCAAAGTAGAAACTTAGAATGATTGATCAGGGCCCATAATTTTTGAAACCCATTTTGAGACCTATTTTGACACATCCAAAATGGTGCTTTGTGTGTTTACACACCTCATTCTCATTTTGGTGCTATTTTGAGTGAATTTCAGTTTTTGGCCCTCCAGTCACACACTGCTGAAGTTTGTGATTATTAATCAATAACACATTATATCATGCAAATTCAAACCCTCACTTCAGATCGGAGAATTTTTATTTCTGAATCTTACTATAGCCATACAGTTTCATCCACATCATCAAGCTAATGCCTTGTTGAACACCAGCCAACAACCATCCAGATGTTTTTCATGCACATGTTCAAATAACTTTACATAATCATGCTGCTGACCATCATGTGCCAAAGTTTCATCTCATACTCACAGAGACTCATCCAGTCATTTCTATACCTCTTTGATCAACTTTCACATATGAATTTCAATCAGCAAACTAACTCTGTCTGTCTAGCTCTGTCCAGCTCTAGATGGATCCAGAATACAAGGAAGCTTGTTTGGTCATAGAATATAAAGGAGCAGCTAAGATATTTGATGATGGCAAACTCTTTCTTGACCACTTTAAAATAGATGCCTATTCCTTCCAGCACAAACAGAACATCTATTATCCATTCACAACTAAGAAGAAATGGAAGTTGGCAAAGTTCTTACTATGCTCCTTGCTTAGCACAGCCCAAATCAATAAATATTAATATTTGAAGTTAGAAATGGTACATTTATACCCACACAGATATTAGCATGAATGATTTGCTGATTCAACCACATTTCCTAATATAAAATTTATATCTTGGTTATACCACCATAGCCTTATACATCATTGACATGCCTGAGGTGGAAATGCTGGTGGGCATTGATAAATTGACTTCACATATCACAATGGTAATGTATAAGAATTTTGGAGACCCTGTCTGCCATCCACCTTGCTTCAGACAGACAACACTACATCAACTTGCATCTATTTCTGTAGATCCTCTTGATGTTGAAAAAATTTTCAAGGCTTGCTAAACATCTCATCTGAATGGTGTTTCAGACCTGTTTTGGTGTGATTGGCCATTATCTAAACCATACATAATCCTCACTTCTGAGCCACTCCACTACTGGTTCCAGGAATTCTATGATCATGACTTTGGCTGGTACTTGCTTGTTGTCAATCCAGTGGAGATGAACTTCCAATATTCAGTCTTAATGTCAATTGTTAGCATCCATCACTTCGGCGAGGTGTGTCAACACTTAAGCAGGTAACTGGGCATGTTCAATGAGTCTACAGCACTACATTGTTGGCATTTATCTTATCTTCTGATACAAACTTTTATTATATCACCCAAAGGAATACATCATAAAAATGTTGATACCTCACTTTTTGGAGACAATTGAAAAGCATGCTAGAAGTAAATTACATATGATTCTGCACTACATTCTGTTGAACAATGGACTACCTATGTATTATAGTATACCATATAAAGTAATATTTTACATACCTATAGATTACTTAAGGCCTTTCAGCAGCACTAGATTTAATAGGAGTTTGAACACTCTTTATACTCAAACCACAGTATTTCACAAGCCTAAAGGTAAGTAAGCAGGTCGAGGGGATTTTTAAGCCCTCAAACAGGTTATAAGCCTTAATAAACAGTCATGTGGAATTATCACCATTCCCATTGTCTCTTACCTTACCTAACCTGGCATAGGCTAGGCAGGCAGAACATTATAGTCACCTGTGAGTGGAAACATCCTGGCACTTTAATAGTGTAGTAATGCCCATGGAGTAAAAGAACATCCATTTTCTTTTAGCATGGAGAGACTATGTCTCCCTGGTCTAAGGGCTCTAGGCATTCAGCAATGCAGTATCCCTGCTTCCCTTTCTTTACTAAATTGGTTCAAATGCTAACATCCATCCTACAGACCATCCACTATATCCTCTGCTCTCAAAGATGTCTTCAAGCTTAGTGGCCAGCAAAGAAGAAGTACCACCAGGGCAAGCACTCTGATGAGGCACAAGAGAAGCAAAAGTAAAGGCACAGGGGTAAGGTGAAAGCCAATGCCAATGATGCTATAACTGAGGGCTAAAAAAACACCTCAATCTACTTACTCACCTTTAGGCTTGTAGGATGTTTTGGTTCAAGTATAAAGGGTATTCAAACTCCTGTTGAATCTAGTACTGCTAGAAAGCCTTAAGTAATCACAGGCATGTGAACTATTACCCAATATGGTATGCTATGATACATAGGTATTCCATTATTCAACAAAAACCACCTTCTTTACATTCAACAACTATGTGCACCCCCCAGTCATTATCTTCCCTGCTGGCCCACTTACCTGCTTCACCACCATTGACTCTCACTGCCATGCCAACATCCACTGCCCAGTATGGCTCTTCAGCCTTCTTTCATACATTAGCCACCATTGATCTTGTCTAGTTTATGGAGGTCACTCCAACATCCAGATTATTAAGGTCTTGGATCCAATCATCTAATGTTGGTTCAATTGATCTAATGGCCAACTGTCCTGCTCATATTCTTTCCTCCTCAATTATCTCAAGAAAACCAACAGGTATGTGCTAGCACAGTTTACCAGCTTTTTGGAGTTTGATGATGAAGACACCATAATAAGAGGCTTAATACAACCTCTTATGTTACTTTGATCTCAAAGAAACTGTGAACAACTAGTATGTACCATATTTTCTTGTCCTTCTTATGCTGATGCAATCTTGTGCACAAAACTTACTTATTCATAGAATACTTTATATCATATTGTTTGTTTATGGTGTAGTAGATAATATGGACAATACTACTATTTTCTCAAAATCTATGTGTGATAACTGTAGAAATGTAAACATCATAGGAAAAGAAAAAGCAAAAGAACATCACTTGAATAATCTGAAAAGGATATGTGGTTATTACATTCTAGCACATCCTTACATCTACCAATAATAAAAATAATATTGTTAAGTATCCTGAGTTCTCTCAGCCAATGTATTCCCAAACTGTATCTGGCAAGTCTTCTATTTTAGGATTAGGAACAGTCATTGTCAATGTTCAAGGAATACCTGTGTGGTTATCACCAGTGATCTACATGCCTCAGTGCAGTCTGAAGCTCATTTAAATAAAAAAATTATTGAAAAACAATTATCTAATGCTTAAAACAGCTTCCAATTTGATTGAGTTTTACAATAAATATAGCAAGAAGATTGTCCTTTCCTTCCATTCACATGATATAGACACCATATACTGGAGTCATGCTCCAGCCATATATTCTACTGCATTTAACATCACAATATCATCAGTATATTATGAGACAATGCACAGAAGACCTAAACACCTGTCTCACAATGTGCTTAAAGCTGCTTGCAAACATACAAAGGATTTTTCTGAGATTAACATGCCATCTTGGAATCCTAAGGTAGGCTAAAGACAGATCCATTCAACATCACACGACAAGATGCCTTTAGTGTGACAGCACAATAAATAATGAACAACTTCTTAGTGATAATGTCTGAAATAAAATAAAAATCAACAATCAATAGAAATATAGATTTAAAACATTTTGTTGATAAATTTTTGTACTCAAGTGTTATCCTATCATGATTTTGCAATTAATAATGTAAGTAAAATGGGCAAGCATGGCAGATTTGCAAAGATTCAAATTCAGATGGTTTGGCCAAGCATAGCAAGCCTCTGGCAGGAACACAAATGAGTTTGTTGACTATCCCACCTGAAGGCTCCAGAATACCAGTCCAGAAGAGGGCTGTTGAAAACCAGATAGCTAACCTCTCTCAGAAAAAAAGAAAGTAAACAGGTCTGCTGGCACTGAAAGATACAAATAAAGAAAACTTAAGCTGTATACTCACCCAGAATTTAGATAGACACTCATTGATATGTTGTAAGTCCCTGTTAGGCATCAGGAAGTGCCTAAGCTACAACAGAAATGATTATTTACCTTCCAAGATGCTTTAGCTGACCTATCTATGCCTTCTAAAGTATATTTGGGGTCCATTAGCCAAAATAAACTTGGGATCCAAGGTACTTCTAAAACAGAATCTGACTTGGGCCTGTGTAACTTCAGTCTATAAGTAGCTTATTCAAATAGAAGTTTATATGTAGCACTCACCTTTTGTTCATCTAAAAAGACTCCAATCCCATATCCATCATGCATGGGACTAGTGAGTCATGACTACCATCCAGCCAGTTCGACTCATCAGTTAGTAAGAATAGCATTGAATTCACTCACACATGCATTAATCCAATGTCTCACAGGCTCTCAGAAAGTTTATATTGTGACTATGATATGAGAGGAGGTTTCTGATGAAGAAGATGAAAAGTGGCACAAAAGAAAGGCCAGGTTCTTGCCAGTTGGTTGAGGGTTTGGTGGCTTTGGAAAAAATTGGGGCAAAAGATGAATTGGTAGAGGACACAGATTCTGATCCATTTGCAGGACTGTATCAGATGAATTCTTATACAGATAATGAGCTAGATGATAATGCTGAGGATGACAAGAAAATCAACTCACAAGTAGTGCCAGTGCACAGCCACAACAATGAACTTCACCAACCACCTATGGTTCCACACCCATGCCTTACAGTTGATGATCTAAAGATATATATCCATTGAGAAAAAGATGAAATGGCTATACATCATGCAAGAAACAGGTGGACTTAATTGTTCTCTCAAGGCTAGAAGATATGTATTCAAAGTCTTCTTTGGTGGAACTGTGATTTTGATGCCAATGACAATTCAAGAAATCCATCTGCAGGTCAATGGATTCAAGCCTTATTAGATGTTGCCAAGTTTTGGATAAAAAAGGAGTTGGATGGCACACATTCTACAAACCATGGCAAAAACTTATATTCACACCCAAGAAATTACACCTCATCACTATAGGAATTCCAGCATATCTCACATATATACAGGATGAAGCACTTGCTATTAACATCAAGGTTCATCTTCAGGGTATTAGCAAATACATTCATTCTTAGGATATTATTGACTTCACCAAGGATGATGATGTTCAGAAATGACATGGCTTTATGAAACCCATTCATTTGGTCATAGCAAAGCATTAGATGCACCAATTAGAGTTTCACTGGAGAAAGGAGCTAAAAGAACAATACCAGATTGTCACAAATGAGCTGATGTGGTGAACTATTATCAAAATGTTTTCTTGCCTGCATGGATTCAACTTGAGCACTGCATACAAGTCTGGATAGAGGACAACATTCATTTTCTAGTTGGTATGTCTGAAGATGTGATTGGTGAGGATGGTGAAGACTATGATGTTGCAGAAAGTAAAAAGATGGTTGTTTCATCCTATGATAAGTTAACTTTTTATGCACATGATCTTCGCAATCAATGTTGGGTGTATAATAGCAAGATGGCAAAACCTCAGCAAAAAGGTGAGGATGTCACTCATTTTGTCTTAGCTAATTATGGATACCACCAATCTCTTGAGCACAGAAACTGCTCATATTCTGTTCAAAGCTGAAAAAGAATGAGATGGATGTTACACAAATGAGCAAATTGTTAAGCATGTAAAGAAAGCTATCAACATCCTCGAAAAGTATTATCATTATGATAATCATATTCTGGTCTTTGGTAATGCCACCACTCATGTTAAATGACCTGATAATGCACTCACTGCCTAAAACATGCTGAAAAATCCCTCACAAACTTGGGGTATCAATATTACAATCAAAGATGCCAGTGGCATTGTCTAGTATGACACTGATGGCAAGCCCCAGAATGCAAAAATATACATAGCACCAGCATGTTTTGCATATGGGCAACAACAGTCACTTTACTTCCCTGAAGGACACAAGAAGGCTGGCTGGTTCAAGGGTGTGGCTTGTTTGAGGGCTGGGAAGCCCCTCATTGGTATACTCATCTTTGATATTATTGAATGTTGTCAAGTGAGATCAGAGAGAAAATATTCAAACTCCTATATTAAATTCAGCTCTGCTGAGCTGTTCAGAGTTGGACAGACAGAGTTAGTTTGCTGATCTGAGGGGGCAAGGGAGAAATACAGTAGACTAACTAGATACTAACTAAATATAACCAGTAGTCTAACCAAATATTAATCAAATACAACCAAGCAGACTAACCAGATACTAACCAAAAACATTCAAACACTGACCAACTACTAACTAAGCACAACCAAACACAACTAAACACTAATCAAATTACATATAATCTAAGTATTCCCACAAACCTTTGTTATAAAGAATTTTCCTCTTTAAGTAATTTTAGATGAAATTGGCTATATCCTGGCCGCATCTGTGCCGGATTATGTAATTCTTGGACAGAATGAAAGTTAATACTCTGTACTACATTTGGTACAGCCATTACTAAGCATAGTTCCCACACACATTTGTTATATGGCATTTGCTTTTTAAATACCAATAGAGATTAAATTGGCTATATCTGAGCCGCATGTGCACCGGATTATGTAATTATGAGGCGGAATGAAAGACACTGCTCTATATTACATTTGGTACAGCCATTACTAAGCATAGAATGCACATTTTATTTGTATCATCTCTACCACCACTACTCCTTGTTTACTACTTACTATCATTACTTAACTGATTATTCTTGTTTATGTTTGACCATGTCCATATATGGTAAGTGCGGATATATTATTATGTAATCTACAACTGATTATGATTATGTAATTTGTTTGTTTGTGTTTTAGATCATATTTATATATTCTTACATTAATATAGATGATTATGTAATAGTATAGTCAATAATATATCTTATCTTATCTTTATTTAATTGATATTAAGATTTGAGAATAAAGATAATCTTATCTAAAATTAAAATTTGTTAAATTCAAATAGAACTATAATATGCTAGGGATACTATGAGATACTATGAGATACTGTGAGATACTCTGAGACACTATGAGACACTATGGACACTATGAAACACTATGAAATTTACAAATACTATGAGACACTATGAAAACTAAGAAATACTAGGAACACTATGAGAGCACTCAGAGTCTAGTTGGACCCTCACTATGAGCACTATGGTACTGTCTAGCACTGTCTAGCACTGTCAAGTTACTCCTAATTTTGCTAATGTATACATTCGATAAAAGCTATGTGACACACTGCACCACAACCATAGCAGCCAAGATAACTTTGACCTTGAAAGGGTGAGCATTCAACTGCACTCATACATTATACTAACATGCTGATGTGGCATTGTATAGACTAGTAATTCAAATATATTTGATAATTTTCCAGCTTTTGCAGAGCAGTTGTATCCAATCAATGAGCTGGACTCCTACCTTGCACTTGTGGTAGAGAGGGTCAACAATGTTAAAAGTGTTATCTAGTGGTGGGATGATCACCATGCTACCTACCCTTGCCTTCATTGGATGGCATTGGACTATTTAAGTATTTCTAGTTTGTGGAAATAGATTTACTACTGATATTTGGATCTTAATATATTAGACTACAGAGTGTTTTGTTGAATGTTGGACTAGTTGTGATACTTTCAGAGTCTTCTGAGCACTTCTGGAGCATCTCAAACCCTTTCAGAAACTCAGAAAGCTCAAAAGAGAACTCAGAAGCACTAGAATATCTGGAACTATGTATGGAACTCAGTACTAATAGTAACACATGTCGTAACAGTTCATATTGCTTGTACATATGTGTATAAAACCCAGCAGAGCTGGATTTAATAGAGGAGTTTGAACATTTTCTCTCTGATCTCACTCAACAACATTTGACAATACCAAAGGTGAGTATACCAACAAGGGGCTTCCCAGCCCTCGAACACATTTGTTTAGCCATGGCTGAATGCTTTTGTCAAGTCAGTCAATTCATGCTATCCTATGCCTTGGTTCTTGGAATGTAGATACATTTATGGCATCAGGAGCTCCAGAAGCTAGCAGCCTTAGAGGAGATTGTGGGTGATGAGGATGTTGTATTGAAAGAGGATTGGGATGGTACTAGCTAATTCATATCTAGAATTTTTGTTGCTCAAAATAGATACCCATATAGTTATTCTTGGGTTTGACCTTGCTATCACCACTGGTTCTCTGTAGTGTTTCTAGCATTATAGAGGCTGATTGGAACAAATTAGGTTATGATACATATACTCACCTCAACCTTCTTGCACTTCCCTAGGAGCACGATTCAGTTTTCATTTTGTTTAATCTCTTCGAGTAGCTTCCATACCATTTCTTCAGTCCAGGTGACATCCGGGATGGTGACTGGAGATGGCTTCTCTGGGCAGGCCATGTATTAAGCTGTTTAGAGGCAACTACTATGTATTTTCAAGTACTGTACTGAATAGTAGTGAGATGTGGTAGAAGGGGACAACATGTTTGCGCCATGCCCAAGTCCGAGTTGCACTTATAAAAATTATATTATATAATATTTAAGTTACTTTACATGGGGGTCATGGTGCAGTGCAGCACATGGTATGGTGTGAACTTTGAGCATCCCATAATTTAAATAGGTGAATATCATGTACGCAGTGCTGTGGCGGCTGCAAAAACAAATGTCTCTAGGACTTGGAGCAACTAATTTCTAGAGAGGATGGGAAACAAAGGAAAGAGTGAAGCACTCGCATGTCCATTCAATCTATATACAAGGTGTTTAACCTGGGCAGTTGTGCCTTCAGCACAATCATTCCAGTTTGCTGTGAAATGTTTTATCCCAGTTAAAAGTAAAGAGCTTATTCTGAGTTTGAGTGATCTAACAGGGACAAATTGACAACACTGACAATGAATGCTTGCTCAGGCACCTGTGGTTCCTTTACTAAGCATTCATGATCAGTGCTGTCAATTTGTCCCTGCCAGATCACCTAAACTCTCAGTGGTGAGTCACTCTCATTACAAGCAGACAGCGAGCATTGCAAGCAGACAGTGAGCATTGCAAGCAGACAGCGAGCATTGCAAGCAGACAGCGAGCATTGCAAGCAGACAGCGAGCATTGCAAGCAGACAGCGAGCATTGCAAGCAGACAGCGAGCATTGCAAGCAGACAGCGAGCATTGCAAGCAGACAGCAAGCAACAGCAAGTGGGGAGCAGTGCAGTGGAGAGCACAGTGAGTAACATACATGGGGAGTGAAGCCGTGCAGCAAGTGAGTGGTGAGCCACATAAGCAACTCTCATTGCAAGTATAGACCACAGCAAGGAACATCCACATGGAGCACAGTAATGAACATCTGAGTCCATGCAGAGCACAGCAAGCAAGTGGTCAGCACAGCGAGCAAGTGATGAGCACAATGAGCCAGTGGTGAGCACAGCGAGTGGTTAGTGAGTGTGGCGAGCAGTTGGTGAGCACAGCGAGTGGTTGGTGAGCATGGTGAGTGCAGCAAGTGACTGGTGAGCCACAGTGACACAGCAAGTGACTTCTATTGCCTGGGCAAGACACAGAAGTCACCACTTACCACTTTACCAAACTTTTACTACACTTTACCACACTTACTATACAAATTATGCCATGAACCTGATTACTAATCCTCGCAGGCCCTAATGGACGATGTCTGAGTTTGAAAAGCCACATGGTTTTCGAGGATTAAGTGAGATACACAAAATTCACGAAATACATGAATACACAAAATACATGAAAATTGCGAGAGTTGTGAGAAAAGTGAGGTAGGTGGAAGAAATGAAATACGCGGAATATGCATCAGCCCAGAAACGTCACCAACCCTCCTCTGCTAATACTTAAGATATGATATCTTTAAGTATGAGCAGCTGAGGGGTTTGTGATGTTGCTGTGACGTTCTTGGGCCAACACTTATTCCACGTATCTCACTATTCTCACTTTTTCAGGTATTTCATGTAGCTTGCTTAGTCCTCGAAAACCATGTGGCATTTCAAACTCAGATGTCATCCATTCAGTAGGTCCTTTCAAGCTCTGATGTTGACCATGCAGTAATAGTTTTGATTCATTGTGTAATGTATACAGTAAGTGTGGTAAAGTGTAGCAAAAGTATTGTAAAGTGTAGTAAAGTGGTGAATTCTGTGTGTAAGCTGGTTGCCCAGTGTGTACTTGCAATGGGAGTGCACTTACAGACACTTGCTGCACTCACCAACCGCTCACTGTGCTCACCATCTGCTTGCTGTGACTCTGTAAGTGGTGAGTGCAGCAAGTGTCATCATCCATGGACATCACTTGCTGTGCTCTAGATGTTACTCTGCTCGCTATCTGCTTGCAACTATGCTCACACCACTTGCCTGCTGTGACTCTGAGTGATATGTGCAGCAAGCGCCATCATCTATGGACATCACTTGCTGTGCTCTGGGCATTGCTCTGCTCACTGTCCACTTGCAATGCTTGGTCCACTTGCAATGCTCGGTCTGCTTGCAATACTCACTGTATACTTGCAATGCTTTCACTGCTCACTGTCTGCTTGCACTACTTGCTGTGCACTTGCAATGCTTGCTGTATGCTTGCAATGGGAGTGACCCACCACTGAGAGTTTGGGTGATCTAACATGCACATATTGACAGCACTGATAGTGAATGCTTAGTAAAGGCACCGCAGGTGCCTGAGCAAACATTCATAATGATCACTCAAACTCAGAATAAGCATTTCACTTTTAACTGGGATAAAGATCTTCCTATAAACTGGGATGATTGTGCCAAAGGCACAACTGCCTAGGTTAAACACCTCATTCCATGGGTAATGGCGCTTAGAGGGCCAAAAATCGAAATTCACTCAAAATGGCACCAAAACAGGGTGTGTCAAAGCACAAAGCAGTTTCGGATGTTCCAAAACAATCATCAAAATGGGTCTCAAAATGATCATCATTTTCTACTTTGAAGGACTTTGATTTGGACCCCCCATACTATCAGCAAGGTCCCACAGTTCATCGCCTTGTGTTTCCACTCTTAAAGGAGAAGGTGGTGATACCAATTTCACATCGAGGTTGAAATGTGCCACACAGTCA
The DNA here is from genome assembly GCA_038094675.1 of Spongispora temasekensis. Classification (NCBI taxonomy): domain Eukaryota; kingdom Fungi; phylum Basidiomycota; class Agaricomycetes; order Boletales; family Boletaceae; genus Spongispora; species Spongispora temasekensis. The sequence continues at coordinate 57,260 of JBBPUL010000021.1, forward strand.
CTGGCACGATCGTTGCTACATATGGGCTGGCCACTACTTTAGTAGCTGCAATACCCCAGCCCAACCGACTAGCCACTGGACTTGCTACACCACTTACCAAACACTCATTATTATAGAATGCCAACAAGAGTGCTGATATCAATGCACTCAAGTCTCGTGTTAAAACATCTGTGTACATGTGTGGTATGAATTCTTACACTCACAAATTTTCATATGCCATTTAGGAAAATTCATCATGGTGGTGGTGGTGAAATTAGTTCTACAGAAATGACATTCCCTCCAATTGGGAACCAAGGTCCCTACTGGCGTGAGACAGAGCCTAGTGTCGACTTGTTAAATCACATGGATGACATTTGGTATGGTCCCATTTTGATTGGGACTTCACTGCAAACCTTCAATGGTGGGTTCTCTGAGGAAATGTGATATGCCTTCACTAACTTCCACCGCAGTCCAATTTGATACCAGTTGTTGGTACATGTTTTCATCTAATCCACTATTCTTCCTTATCATTTGACACAGTGATCTTTTCGTGCCAATGTCCACCTGTGACGAGAACTGTCGGAGTCATGATAGTCTTTGGGATCTGGGTTCATCCGAAACTGCCAAAAAGCTGAACCTCAAGTTCAGACCGACATTTGGGGATGGTGCTTGGGTTGAAGGAATAAGATAATGTGACGATTGCTAGATTCACTGTATGTGTTATTTGGTGTCGTTTCAAAAGTGGACCAGTTCTGAACAGCCTGTGTGGAGCAGGCAGACGTTCAGAAGATCTGTGCAGCAAAAAAATACTCCGACTCATTAGAAGTATCCGAGTTCCCTCCAGATGGTTTACTGGGACTAGGAATGGGTCCTCCTTCAAGTATGCGTAACAGCCTGATGGAAACACTGATAAAAGAAAGGAAATTGCCGAAGCCAATGTTTTCAATCAAGCTCACTGATGATGGTGGCGAGTTATATATTGGTGGATCGAACCCTGCACTGTACCGTCATCTGATCACTTATGTCTATGTGACTCGAGCGGATCCGGATCTGGTAAGCTGAAACACCAATGGCATCGTATGTATAAGCTTCACCTCTCTCCATGTAGGTAGGCTGGTGAGTGAAGATGGATAACATGCAGGTTGCTGGTAGGATTACCCTGAGAAATGTATATTGCAACATCAACACAGGGGCAAACTTTATATTGGGTGATTCAGAGCAAGTTCTGGAAGTGCACAAGGCATATGGAGGCAAAGAGTATGGGGACAGTTTATATCACACCTGTGAGTTCTGCATTGACCAAGTTCATTACATGCTAGGTTGCTCATCAAGTTTATAATTTACAGTTCCATGTTGCTCTTTCCCAACAATAACCTTGACTTTTAGAGGTTTGCTTCCTTCAGATGTGCTCAACCTTGGACCAGTTGAGGATGGCTTGCCAGATTGTTTTAGTGGAATCTTGTCCTCTCCAAATAAGAATGCTGATGAGCAAGGTTTCTCAATGTACATATGTATCAGCTACTTCAAGCTTACTCCTGGATATTGTTATGACAGGCGCAGGTAGCGTCAGCCATAGACTCGATGTGCAACCTAAAGCTGCGAGACGAAGATGAGGGGCGTAGGTCCTGCGTGTAATGCACAGAGACTGGTCACTACTCCGCCTAGGCGAGTATGTAGCGATGGCGAAGACGAGGTTAGAGTACCCTCGAGCGAAGACGCTGCGAGGCCAAGTGGTTCGAAGGGAGAGCAGAGGGGAGCGAGAGGGTCAAAGACGCAATAGATTGCTATCTCGAGTAGGCTCAAGCTAGAGTTACAGGCTTGTGCTACACCTCTATATATACATGTGAGGAACGCGCACGGACCAGGCCTAAGTAGAGCCTCAAAGATGAAGGAAGACATAAGGAGAAAGAGGATAAGCATCTATGAGTAATCCGCAGTATGAATGAGTAAGAAGAAGACTGCGGATTGGAAATAAGAAGCAAATGCACAGCAAAGAAGATCAGAAGAGAATGTGCTGCAGCATGAGGACTGCGGGAGCAGTAGAAGAGAAGCTCGGGTGAAATACCTGAGATAAGGATAAGCGACACGAGGTGTCGGAAGCAATAAGTGAAACAAAGAAGCGAAGAAGGCATGTGGTGCCAAAGGGAAGAGTCCAAGAGAGAGGGGAAGCGGCATAAGCCAACGGGAATGGTTGGCGAAGGGACAACAGTGAACCGGGGCGATACGCAGTATCAGAGACCACAGGTCCAAGGGAAAGGTGATGGGTATATGCCAGTAGGACGACCGGCGAGGCGTAGGTGAACCAGCAGGGACAGCTGGTGAGACATCTAGAGGCGCAATAAGAGGCACCGCGGCTAAGACAAAGAGAAAAGAAAAGGGGCCATAGACCAATCATAACAGATATCACTTGGTCAGCAAATTGGATCATTGGAGCTATTTTTCTGAAGGATTTCTATATGGTGTTCAATCTCGGTGCACTCCTGTGGGTTGGATTTGCCAGGCTTGCAACATAAAGAATCCGAACCCAGAACAGTTTTTTTTCGAGATTGTGTATATACTGTGGCATATTTATAAGCCTGCATCAATGATAAGTAGAGAGTGCACTCCAAGAACCCAATCTCCCACTTTGAGCAAGCCTAACAGTTTCAATCCCATCATGACTCGCACCATTACATTACGCTCACAGAGTTTTGATAAATGTAAATGCCCTAGCATTCAAAAAAGTATGAATAGTAAGGAATAATGGCCTGCTTCAAAGAAAAGAAGGCATATTGTTGCTTGCATTGTGCCGAACTTGAATCCCAAGAAATGAGATGTTATCAGTTTCTTAATGAGCAAATGGTGTTGGTTCATTCAATGATGATGAGAGCAAATTCTCGGATTAGCTCTGCACGTCGAAACATATTGGGAATTTTATGATCAACTCAGGCTTGGTCATAAAGTCCAGTAGCATCTCAATATGGCTGAGCCAATTTGAAGACTCTTGTCACCATTGAATAAACCAGGAACACTCACTTTGCTTGAAGCCTACTGCTTTAGGGGTTGTGCTCATGAGTCAACTTGACTTCCAGGAATCACAGCAGGGACACTCTAATAACTAGAAGTGAGTGAGACTCCTGAGTGACATTGAGGAACAGTCAAAGAAGCATAATTCTAGAAGGAAAGAGTTAGGAGGCTTTGTAACAAAAATTGGGGAGCCAAAACCCAAACCCTTGGGCATGAGTCAAGTTGGATGATTATGAAGCACTGTCTGATCTAGTGAGGATGGTTTTTGACAGTGCAGTAACACAAATTGATAATAAAGGTATCATTGACAGCCACAACCTGATTGTGATGTACATCATGATGATTCAGAAAGTGAAAGAAAAGAACATTTATGACATAAACCAAATCATTCAACACTGTACTGCATTGGATAAAAAGTGTGGTTGGATTGTTTACTGAGCTCACAACCTGGATAGATCAAAGAGATTTTAACACCCTGGTGAATTATCAGACAAGTGTTGAAGTTACAGGCCTATAGCCTAGGCAGAGGTTGAGCTAGGTACTCACCAGGTATAATTCGATGTTGGTTCAGAGGTACATAGTGGTAAGTGGAAGAGATGTTATTAGAACTCGGATGACTGAGCTTAAATGATATAGTTGTACATGCACTTATATAATATACTGCATTAGTACACTACACTATACCACATATATGTTGAATAGTACATTTGTCCATTTAATACTCCTCCTTGCTAAGCAGCTACTCTGAGTGTATTGAGCAAGTTATGGCAGCAGTACTATGACCATGCACTGTTGTAGAACTCAAGACCAAGTTGTTGTTGGCACTTGGTAAGAGCTTCAATACCAAGGTTCTTGGTAAATATGTCAGCAGAATTGTTTGTTTCTTCAATGAAAAATATCTCAATGAGTTTCTTCTTGACATATTCACAAATGCCATGTCATCTGAGGTCAATGTGTTTAGACCTGCTTTCAGTGACTGAGTTATTGGCCATGAAGATGGAACCTTGATTGTCACTGCAGATTGGAATTGGCTCAAGTGAATATCTGAGCTCTTCCAGCATGATATGAATCCAGACTACTTTCTTGCTGCTTTCCATGACATGGCTGTCTTATAATGGTCATATCTCTATAGTGTGTGAACCAAATCACATGACCCAGGGAGCGATTTTGTATCCAAAAGTATATTCTATTTATATCTCCACTTAAGCTAAGCGAAATTCCCACAGTGATTGGAAGTGCGCTGTGCACACTGCCATTGGGGTTAGTATGGAAAGGGTTTTTGAGGTCACTGTATAAACAATGGCAAAAACAATGGTGAAGCCTTTCTTCCATTAAAGGAAGATGCCAGCATTGGACTTCAGATGTTCAAATCCAAGATCTTTCATGGACTTGTTGAGAGTTTCTCACCAGGCAAGACTGGCTTGTTTTATGCCATATAGGGCACATCATAGATGGAGCACTTTAGTCTCTTACCCCTTGACCATAAAGTCTTCAGGTTATTTCATATAGGCTAGAGCATGGATAACCTGCAGATGCCTGAGATTCAACCTGCATCCATACCCACTGTTAACCCGCACCCTCCATAATGGGTCCAGGTATGCTTATGGGTCAGGACAAATGTACCCATAAATAACCCTCAATGAGTTTACCTGTGGGTCCATTATACATAGAGCAACTACTTAAATAGTTATACTATGAATTGAAAATACTATGAGCTAGTACAAGGTCTACAACATGACAGACTCCAGACCTTCCTGAAGCATCACCATGCTGTGCTCTTTTTTGGCCTCTGAAAGGTCTGTGACCTTTTTCATGTCCTCATTCTTGACCAGATTACTCCAAGCACTGAGGCACAAAAGAGTGTGCATTGATTGGACTGATAGACATGATCAGACATCAGAAAGGAAGAACTGACCATGGCTAAACAGCCACTTGACATCAATGGAGGTAGCTGTATATTCAAGTTATTGTTAGTATGAGAGGAAAAATAAAGAAAATACTTACCAGAAATAGTTAAATAGTTATGTGGAAGAGAATTGGGTAGATATGATAGCACTCATGCCACTACCTGATTGCATCAGTGACATACTCCATGTCCATGTTGAGGTAGCAATCAAGTTCAGACCCCAAATCACTTGACTTGGGTGGGGCAAGAGTGGGGAGAGAATCAAATATATTTGACTTCTTGTTGGCACCCTTGTTCAAGTTGTCTTCAGTATTCTCCAGATTGTTGGAGATCTCAATGTCCATATAGGACACTTCAAACTCATTTCACATGAGTCTTTCAGCTGTTGTGATCCATTTGGCCTCCCAGTCCATCTTCTTGAAGTATGTGAGCTTGTGGCAAGGATAGAGGACTCTCTGGGCCAAAAGATGAGTAAATTAGTATACAGAGCCAACAGATCACTCACTCATTGCAATCCAGTAGACCTCAGAGCTATCTGTAAGTGAGTAGTAATGATTGAGGGTCTTTCTTGCCAGTGAGATGGCAGTGCGAACAGATGGCAAGTACTTCTGGTCCCAAGAAAATGTATGGAGCTGTTGATTGATGTAGTCTATGGCAAGTATAACCATGGTGAGGTTAGGCATTGCCTGTGAAAAGAATAGAGTGGCATCCTTGAGGATCTAGAGTGGCCATGATTATGTAAACAGTAGAACACAAGGAGACACATGTAGTACTCACTGACAACACCCCATGCAGCTGCTCAATAATGGTCCACTCTTCATCTGACAACTTGAATTACCTCAGATGCTATTCTCTTTCATGTGTGTGCAAACACCAGTTGGACATCCTGGGAAACCATCCACCTTGAAGGTAAATAATGAGGATGTCCCATTTTCATTAGAACATTAAAATTCTCATCTTGAACTATTGAGAATGGTTGGAGGTCTTTAGATACCCAACAGACAATGATGGCACTGTTGAATGCACAGCACATTCATCATTAATGTTGTGATGTTTCCAAATGCATTATGCACATCACATACCAGGTTTCCTCTTGGGTGTGTGGGTGATGTGAGTAAGCCACCTTGCCGATCTGTTTGAAAGCAAATGTAATTGATCCATTCTTTAGGTTGTTCTTTGTGAGTGCCTCATGCACTTTTGTGTTGTTTTTGGCCTGGTCACCATTGTTCACAACCTCAACCCCCCAGTAACTCTTCATGTGTTTCCTCAAGTTCCCTGTAGACTTGGCATCCTTCTTGTCCAGGTAGCATCGGATGGTAGTGGTACAACCATGTGCATCACAGATAAAATCATGTGCATGGCAGCTGTTTATCTCAATGACCCACAGCTTTGGTTCAAAGAAGCCATAGATGGGTGCATATCATGCTTTCATTAAGCATTCTACCCAGTGAATGATAAGTGAAGGATAATTGTTAACCACCATGACTGCTGGTACTCACCAAGCTCATCTGTAGCATTCTCTGGTACTACATCATGGTCATCATTGCCTGTGTCCTCATTGTCCAGGTCAATAATCTCAGAGACTTTGGTATCAGATTCACCATTAGTGGTGGTAGGCCTTGCAACTGTTGCTGCCTGTTGGGTAACCTCTTGCCTCTTTTGGGCATGTATTGTCAGATTTATCACTGCTTGACTTGTGTTGCTGAATGTGCACCCTTACTTTTTTCTAGCCATGGTGCTATAATCTCACAACATATGTGTTCAACATCAGCTTCACTATCAAGGTAACAGTTGGCAAGGATGAGCAGCATGATCTTTGTACACTATATCCTTGACCTGATCGACAGGGTGATGGTCATCACCATACACATTTCCAGGTCTGATTAGTACTCAACATGTCCATTGGGAATGACAAGGCAGAGGTGGCACAACCACAGGGCCCAGGGGCCATTAGCTAGGAGGGATGTGGGGATGAGGCACCAGAGAAGGCACAGAAGGCAGACTAATTTACCTAGGAGAGGGAGAATGAGGAGGAAAGGAGTCATTATCATAAAGAAAAGTGGGTGTAATAACTGATTCCAGCTCCACAGGGGCGTGAGGTCAACCAGAAGCAGCACCAGAAGGGCACTGAATTGGTTGATCACAGTAAGGAAATAAAACTCTGCCTGAGCAGCAGTGAAAAGGACATTGTTGGGGGAGCACATGAACAGGAAGTTAGCATTGTTGCCAGAAGCAACACCCAAGTACACCATAAGTTCTGACTTAGGGGCAAGCTTGTCAGCCTGTACGTCAGAAGGAAGAAACACATATGCAGCACAACCAAGTATATGTGAGTGATAGTGATCAAGGAACCTTGGAGGTGAGAGCCTCATATGGAGTGCACCATTGTAGGTGAAAAAGGGGTGTATGGTTATACACATGGGTGGTATGGGAGATGGCAAATTCCCACCAACTATCAGGCAAGCAGGCAAGGTGCCACATTGCCTCAGCTTTGTCCATTATGGTGTGCATGAATCTTTCAGTGTGCCTATTTTGTTGAGGAATGTGGGGGGCACTGTTGTGAACAACTATGCCCTCCTCCTTGAGCATATTATTGTAGGTGGCAAATTTATATTCACCACCAAAGTCTGATATCCACTGTTGAACAGATGCATTAAACTGGGTTTTCACCTCCTTGAGGAAATAGCAGGTAGTGACCAATGCATCACTTTTGTTGCACAAAGGTATGGTCCAAGCTATGGAGGTGTAGTCATCCAGAAAGATGATTAAGTACTAATGATGGTGATATGATTTAGTGGGGAATGACTTATTCTTATTGTAATATCAGTATGGATAAGGTCAAAGGCATGCTTAGTGTACATGAAGGTAGGAGGGAAGAAATGTTGAGGTGTTTTGCCTTTGGCACAACCAGGGCAGACTAAGGAATCAGTATCTGGAATAGTGAAATCTGGTAGATCCAAAGGATGTGTTTTGGCTTGTCTAACAACCTCCTTGAAGGGATGATCAAGGCATCGATGGATGGTAATTGATTATCCCATGGGCATGCATAGGATCTGGAGTAGCCTTCAAAGTGTACATGTTGTGGTTTAATTGACCAGTAACAAATGGTGTAAGAATTTCACCATCAGCATAAGTTACAGTGAGCTGGTTAAGAGCTCTGTGTATCAAGCACTTTTAGCTCTGGTCATCAATCCATTGTAGCCTAACAGTCTCTTTTCCTTCCATAAAAATAGTGGCAGCCATGGTTTGAACCAAAAGGTACTCATTTCTACTGAGCTTGATGTGGCTCATATATATATGCTTCTTTTAGGGGCGTGCATGGAGGCACCAGAGTCAAGGATCCAAAGACTTTTGTATTCCTTACTTAGGTTGTAGTCATATTTAGTGCACTGTGCATAAAAAGGGTGATAGTGATTATGTACACTACTACATGCTGCTATATAATAACTACCAGCAAAGCAATGGAATCACCAGACCAAGCAAGCAACCATTCATCTCTTGAGGATCCTCTGAACCATAGATATTGATGATGTCATCTTCATTCCAATGGTTGGATGGCAGTGCAATGATCTCACATTTGCAAGAGTGCTTAGAAGGAGGAGGAGAGTTGAACTTGGAGTCTGATTCAGGAACTGATTAGATTCTGGTGATGAGTGGTGGTGCAGTAGTAAGGAGGGGCCAGTAATGGAAGTGGGAGATAGAAGCAGTGGCAGGTAGGACAGGCTCCTATGAGTGATGCTAGTGTAGAGAGACCTAATAGTCTCAATTTAAGGAGAGATGTCAAGCCATTAGGCAAGACCGAATGCTTGCTAGACATAAGTGTCAGAAGGCAGGCCTTGTTCTCCTTGATAAAGACTGGCAGGGTTGTGAGAGAGAAGGCGAGAGTCAATGGTCGATTCGGGACCAGCATAATGAGTAAAGAAGGTAATGTGTGTGTGAGGCTGAGCATGCACAGTTTTTGCTTTGCCCTTGCCTTTGTTGCCACCACATAGGCCTCTAGATCCTTTGTTCTTGCACATGCTGCCATTAGGCTGCTGCTGCTGCTTAAACTTGGGGTTCTCCCCCTTGTGCTTAATAGCACTGATCTTATTGGCCTGATTGGCCTTAGGCTCATCCTTCATATGGCATTGATCCCAAGAGAAGATTGTAGCCTTCTGGATCTCATTGACAGTGGTCTTGGCCTTCCCAGAGGCATCCTTAGCTTATGCAATTATCTGTGCAATTACATCCATGGGAGAAAAGCTTGGTGAGAAGTAATATTGCCTCAGGAATTGATAGCTGGCAGAGTCGAAGTGCAAGAAGTGGTTGATGACCTTGCTGAGAGAAGGTGCTGGGTAAGAGGATTGGGCAACCTTGGTTTCTAGCAGCTTCTTGAAGAGCACAAAGATGTTAGTGATCTTAGGGGCGGCATACTCAGATTTAAGGGCTTTTAGGAGGTTGTTGGTGATCACAGTTGTGGCAAACTTCTGTTTGAGGGACTTGGAAAGGTGAAGACACACCAATCTAACAATAGTGTCATTCACCTTGATCCAGGCAATGAAGAATTCATGATTTTCTTTGATTATGGTCATCAAGAGAGCCAGCTTGGAAAATTCAGTGTACCAGAGGCATCCAGTTGCCTGGATATATATATATAGGCAGTCATAGAGGGCCACTATTGAGTCCAGTTGGCACCAGTGAAGTTTTGCTGGCATTCTGCAGATCCTTTGGGTCTGAAGAGTTCTGAGTCAAGCTACTAGTAACTGCTTTGCTAGCATCATGGGGGCCTTTAGATAAAAAGATCTGAGTCGAGCTACCAGTGGCCACTTTGGTGTCCTACAGGTCCTGCAGTGAACCAGCTGCTTTGGAAACATGTCTGATGAGCCTCGTGTGGTGGAGAATATGGTGAATCGGGGAAGGTTCCCGGTAACTGCTGTCATAGAAATTTTTGTGATCATTAGTCTCTATGTCCTGAGCTCTGATTTGAGAAAGGTTATTTAGATTGGAGAGTTGGGTCCAAAACTTGACAAAGGTGTTGTTGTTCCCAACTTAAATCTCAACTACAGTAGCTTCAAAGGACCTGCAATTCAGCAGAACTGATAAAGTTTTGAGGTGGAGCAGTGTTATCAGGTATTCAAATATTGTATTTTGATTGTTCAGGCCAACATGAGATGGAGTGATTGGAGCAGCCACCATTCATACCAACATACCAAGATGAAAGACAGAGAGGTAGTTTAAATGATACTTTCAAAAGATTATAAATTCAAAACATGGACCAAACTTGAACAATGGACAAAAATTCTCATTCCATGCATTAAGTTTATTAGTCATGTGGCATACCTACTATAGAGAAAGGGCATAATAGATTTCTTTGTTTCAAAAATGATTCAGCCAAAACTTGGTAGACAATTCATAGCTTGAATGATGGGTAAGATGTGGATTCATACTTTTTCCAAAGTGTGGAATCAAGTGGACAGGAGAGAGAAGATGAGACAATGGCACAACATCACCAACCCGCTCACCATTTCTTATTACACACTTTAGAATATGGAGACTGGCTGTGGCCACATCCATCATGTGTCCAACAGGAGGTGTGACATGAGAATATTGCACATAGGTTGGTACCAAGGATGTAGAAGACTAGACAAAGTTGGATAAATATGTGCCCTGAAGATTTTATGAGCCTGTGGTCATATGTGAAGACTGAATAGTTACCTTCCAGACCACCTGAAGGCCAGTCACTCTCTATGCAGGAACTAAAAATTGCACTGTCATAAAGTCTATGAAGGTGTTTAGGTGATGATGGAATGGTGTTTACAGTTTGAGCAGGCTTGACGATCTCGGGATGATGATAGTTTCAAACTTGTATGTGAACTTTGGTCCAAACTTGGATCCTCTCTGAAGTTGGACTAAAGTTCAAAAGGTGCCATCTTTGACCTTCAACCCTATGCTCATCACCACTGGAACAACAAGCAAAGTATTCATGGATGGCCAGTTGAAGGTTGGGTAAGTGAAAGTACAGAGCTGTACAGGTCATAGAGGTACAGATAGGTTCCCTCCTGTACAGAATTCAAATCTATACAGACTTGCATAGCTGTACAGACCTATACAGACCTGTATAGGTCTATATAGACTTATGTAAACTATCAAAAATAAATCACAGATTTAATTTCAAAATCAAATTATTTCAAACTCAGTTATTACATATTCATTACATAATCCTCTATATTAATATAAGAACATAATTTACTAGACTAAGCTATATGAAATAGAAACAAACAACTTACATAATCAGTTATAAATTACATAATAATATATCCACACTTACCATATATGGATATTGTCAAACAAAAACAAGCACAAACAATTAAGTAATGGTGGTAAGTGGTAAGTAAAGAGTAGTGGTGGTAGAGATAATACAAATCAAGAAGAAAGAGGCTGTGGGAAAGAAACTCACAGTTGTATTGTTTATATACTGTGTTGGTACAAATAAATAAAAATAACCAAATATGGAATGCACACTTCTGCGCTTTTTTGAGAATCAAGTGTGGAAACTTCAACTTACACTCTCTTCAAAACTGCTATGTCCAACTAACCAAGCACAACAAATAATAATGGCAGTTTATGCTTAGACATGACTGTACCAATGTAGTATAGAGCAGTGTCTTTCATTCCGCGCAAGAATTACATAATCTGGTGCATATGCGGCCCAGATATAGCCAATTCAATCTCAAATAGTATTTAAAATGAAAAACGCCTTCTAACAAATGTGTGCGGGAATTGTATGCTTAATAATGGCTGTACCAAATGCATTACAGAGTATTGGCTTTTATTCCGTTTATGAATTACATAATCCGGCGCAGACTCAGCCAGGATATAGCTGATTTCATCTCATCTCATTTAAATAGAGAAATGCTTTATACAAGCTTATCAATGCCATTTAGTCCATAAGCCTTTGCTGCTTTCAAAAACTTCTTGTGGTCATTAGGGTGAACCTTTTGACAGAGTGCAGCAATGGCTCTGAGTGCCTTGGTGATTTGGGAGTCATGATGGAAATTGTTACTGAACTCTTTATGAGTTGTGATGGAAATTGGCAAACTTCTTATATTCATCCCACTCACCAAACTCTGTTCTGGTGTATCTCTGATATATGCAGCAAGTGGCATATAAAAGTACTGCAGGTTTTTATGTGGATCATTCTTGCAGCACCAATGGCTGCAGCAATTTTCACAGATGTGAGTACCAAGTCAAGACATTGGTGGAATAGTTGGTCAGAAAGAAGAGAATGAACACAAGACTTTTATGAATAAATGATGGGACTGGAAGGAGAGCAAGCAACAAATAAGTATGCAGAGACCTCTTGCTGTGGATGTCCATGGTGATGTTGGCAAGACTGATGAGTAAAGGATGTGCCAAGCAATTTCCAGACATAACAGAAATATTGGTTTTGTCTAATGAGAGGACAATATCCAGGAGAGTTGCACCCTCAGATAGCTCCTTATTTGTGATTATAAGCATCAATCACAACTATATACAGTAAGACTCACCTGTAGTCTCCACACATGCTCACCCATAAGTCATTCATCATATTGGCATGAAAGCTGTGTGGCAGTAGACCATACCTTTATTGGCACAAAGTCAATATGTTGCTCAAAGAGAGGGTGACTTAAAAGACTTTGGATGTATTTGATGGGATCCTAATAGAAAAGTTTGATGGGCCATTTTGTCAGGTACTGAAGTGACCTATACAGGACACGACCGTCGGCCTCTACTAACCAAAGAAAAGAGAAGACTAAAGTGGGGGACCGCGACTTAGGTCACAAAGACACAAGAGGTCGAAGCTGGGGGACAGCTCGACTCTTGGCCTGGTTTATATATTGTCTACTATATTAAATACATGAGGCATTAGTAAGCTACATGTGTCTACCATGAGGCGGTCCAGACTAATGATGTCATAGATAAGAGATAAGGAGGTCCAGACCTCTGACGTCATAGATGATGTCATGTCACATGATCGGTCTAGACCAGTGATGTCATATTACGTAAGCCGGTGTGCCACACCGTTGTGCTGAGAAAAAGAAGGTGAGTTTGAATGAGGTTACAACACTACCCTGTCTTTAGGTTGAGATTCCAGATCAACCGGAGTCATAAAATAGAGAAGCAAACTCTTGGAGAGTGACGCCTTGGACTTTTCTGGGCGCAGCCAGTTTTTTTCTGAACTCTTTGATAGCCAGGGGAGCGTTAGCGAGATCAGCCGCCGGCTGCCAAGTGGCGTCACTGATGTCATACCCTTTCCATTTAACCAAATATGAAAGTCCACGTCGAGTGGAGCGCGAGTCGAGTATAGATTCCACTTCAAATTCTTCTGAACCATCTTCGGAAATATGCACGGCATCAGGCTTGCTGACTGGTTGCCCTGGCAATTGATCTTTAAATGGTTTAACTCTAGAAATATTGACCGTGGGGTGTATTTTAATTCTGGCCAGCAGTTTAAGTGTAACTGTGTTGGGCGAAGTCTTCAAAACTTCGAATGGTCCAATCCACTTCTGTGTGAGCTTCGTGGAGGCGTAAGGTAATTGTAAATGCTCTGTAGATAACCAGACAGAGTCGCCTTTCTGATATTCCGGTGCCACAGATCTCTTCTTTTCTGCCTGCACTTTCATTTTTTCGGCGTTAGCACGAAGAGCATTTTCCACTTCGGCATGCACTTTTCCTAATTCTGTTTGGAATCGTCTGGTGATGGATGTATTGTTTTTTAATTCGAAACCCATGCGTGGCATATAGTTTCTAGTGACTGCAAAGGGGATGCTACCAGTAGCACGCGTGACAGTGTTATTATGAGCAAATTTGGCCATTTTAACGTATTCCAGCCAAGATTCTTGATTCTTGGATACGTAACAGCAGAGATATTGCGCTAGATCTCGGTTTACTCGCTCCGTCTGTCCGTCTGTTTGCGGGTGATATGCGGTAGAGAGTTTTTGTTCAATCCTAAGCAATTTACACAACTCAGTTGTGAATGCCGAAGAGAACTGGGGTCCTCGATCTGAAACGACTGTTTTGGGCAACCCGTGCTTACACCATACCTGATCCCTGAATAATATGGCCAGCTCTTTCGAGTTAATAGATTTAGAACATGGTGTAAACACCACTTCTTTAGAGAATCGATCCACGACTACACATATGGCATCTAGGCCATTGATGGCTGGGAATCCTGAAATAAAGTCGACAGAAATGTCTTTCCAGGGATGTTTAGGAATTGGTAAGGGTGCGAGTTTTCCTGCAGGGGGGCGAGACGACGCCTTCGACTGAGTGCAAATTTGGCAACGATCGACGTATTCATTAATTTCTTTTTTCATCTCAGGCCAAAAGAAGTGCTGAGAGATTGTAGATAAGGTTTGTTGTTGTCCTGCATGTCCAGCAATAGGTGAATCGTGACATAATGTAAGGAGTTCGATCCTCAATCCTGGAGGTACAAATACGCAATTGGAGTCATTGATAAATACGGATTGACTTGCATCAAACCAACAAGTGACAGACGATGGTATTTTTAGGTTTTTGGACATTTTCTGCAGTTTCTCCAGGAATGGTGATTCTAGATGTACGTCATTTATGATAACCTGCGGTGGTAATACCGTGATGTTTTCGTTAAGGTTTTGCACAGCATCGCCATGATCCAGTCTTCTTGACAAAGCGTCTGCTCTGGCGTTGGTCGAACTGGGTTTATAGATTAGGACGTAATTGAACTCCTGCAATGTGGCATGCCATCGCGCTTGGCGTGGTGATAGAGTTTGTGGTTTTTTCCAGTATTCCAAGTTTTTATGATCTGTCCAAATCTCAAATCGTGGACTGCCAATAAGATAGTGACGCCATTCTTTAAGTGCGCGAATGATAGCTGCCATTTCCTTATCATAAATAGGGTAATTTCGTTCTGCTGCGTCAAAAGAGTGCGAGATAAAGGCACACGGTCTCCAGAGACCATCTTTGCAGTGAACTGAGAGCACTGCTCCCGTGGCAATATCCGAAGTGTCGGTTTCTACCCTTAACTCCTTTGTACTGTCTGGGTATGCAAGTAGCGGGGCTTTTGTGAACTTTTCCTTTAGCATTAAATAAGCGTCTTCTTGTGCTGGTCCCCATGACCATGGGACGTCCTTTTTAGTCAACTCCGTCAAGGGTTTTGCTGTGTGTGCGAAGTTTTCGATAAATCGTCGGTAATAATTACAAAGTCCTAGGAATGATTGTACTTGTTTTACAGATTGTGGTTGGGGCCATTCCGCGATTGCTTTTGTTTTGTTTTGTTGCATATCTACCCCGTCTTTAGATATGACCATACCCAGATAGTCAACCATTGATTTAAAGAAGAAACATTTAGAAGGTTTGCAATAAAGGTCATTATCCCGTAAGACTTGCAAGACTTCGCGAACTTTTTGCGCATGCTCAGCACGAGACAATCCAGTGGTGAAAACAATAAGATCGTCCAAATAGGCACCAGTGTCATCATAGCAATCGTGAAACAAATCGTCCATCATGGCCTGAAACGTAGCAGGCGCATTTTTGTAACCAAAGTACATCACCAGGGGTTCAAACGACCCAAAGGGAGTGACGAAAGCGCCTTTCCATTCATCTCCTTCCTTCATGCGCACATTGGTATAACCCCATCGCAGATCCAGTGTGGTGAACATGTCGGCACCACGAAGCCGGTCAACCAGTTGATCAATTCTAGGTAATGAGTACGCATTCGTAACTGTCCCCTCATTGAGGTAGCGATAGTCCATTACTAATCTCTTTTTTCCGTCTTTTTTAGGTATAAAAAATACTGGCGCCGTCTGGGGCGATTTAGAAGGTCGAATATATCCTTTTTCCAGTTCCCCATCAAGGAATTTACGGATTTCCAACAAATCGGTTTGCGACATTGGAATCACACGACCCTTTTTTGGAACAAAGTCTGGGTGCAAGTCAATTGCGTGATCCCAAGTTTTCCGTAATGGCATGCGTGTGGATTCTTGTTCAGAGAACACATCTAAGAAGTCATGAAATTCGCTAGGAACTTCCGTTTTTATTTGTTTTTGCTCCTCTAGAGATATTTTGTTGATGCCTGCAGTTTCATACTGTCCAAAAGTCATGGTATGATTCACCCAATCTATGGACGTATTATACTGTTTAAGAAATTCGTATCCTAAGAAGACTGTGTTTGTAGCTAAATTGGATATGTATAACGTTAAAGGAAAAGAATAGGCAACCCTGTTGCCGTCTGTCATTTCTGCATGTACCTGGCAAACATGGGTAATTCCTCTTCCCACGTTTGCAGATCCGTCTGCATTCCTGACTTCAATTGGTCGTGCCAATTCTTTGCAAGCGATAGCATTGGCTGTGACAAAGCCTTGGTCGACAAAACAATGCGTAGCGCCGCTGTCGACTAGAGCGGACACCCAGACCGAAGATTGGTCATTTCTTCGTAGTTTAAGCTCCACTTCTAGAGCGTTTTTGCGTAGGTGCTGTGTCTTATACGGCATCATTCTGATGTGATGAGGGGTTTCATAGATAACGTCATTTTTTTGTATTTGTGCGAAATTAAGCACCCAATGTTTTTCTTCCGGGGCCGAGCTCAATTGAGACTTCACGGCGGAATATTCGTCTGATGGGCTACCATATCGAGACGACAGTTCGTGCGACGAGAATGAGACAGGCTCATAGTTTTCGTTCTGAGCCATTTTGGCGAGTTCTCGCATGTCAAACACTTCATAATTAAAAGCAGACGAGAGATCAACAGAATTAATTACAGGCTCGACTTCTTCCCATTCCGATTCGTAGTACGTATCAAAAAAGTCCGAAACAGGTACATAGTCCGAAACACTATTTTTTGTATTTACGACATTTTCGTGAGTAGAAACATTACTAAAAGAAATATTGTCCGAGACCTCAGACACCCTCATATCTGAAGTCGGCATCAAAAACCCGCCTTAGCGCGTGCTTCGACTGTGAGCCTATCTCGCCAGTACGCTTCGGCTTCTTCCGTCATCCAAGCCTGACGGTGGGCTGTAGCCACTGGTTGCGGCGCTTGTGGGGGCGGTAGCGGAGTGGAGGTTTGCTGCTGTTGGGGGTTCCAGGATGCAGTGTACCCTGGGGATTGCGGAGGGAGAGAGGAGGTTGCCTCTCTTGCCTCGTACAATGTGTGGTTACGGGGGCGACGGGACGGATTTGTAGGACACATTGCCCAAATGTGGCCTTTTCTTTGACAACCAAAGCATGTTCGATTGTCGGGAGCAGATGGTGTGCACGGGGTCTGGCGATCTATCTCCATTGGAGCACCTTGTCCAGGTTGTATACCGGTTGGAGTGAATCTTTGTCCCAGCACCGGGGGACGCGGAAGCGGGCGAGCACCAAATGGTCTAGAGCTCGAGGGACGGGGAGTAGCAGGGCCGATACTAGGCCTGGCTAGGGCGATCCTTTCGAACTTTTGATTGATGGCGGTATATGCCTCAACCAATCCTTTGTAGTCATCATCATCGAGCGTTGTACCATGCAACTCGTGTTCGATGTGAATTTTATACTGCACCGCTCTTTTCAGCAGGTGCACCACTTCTTCATGACTGCATTTGGCATCTGAAAAGAGTGCCGTGAAATCCCGCATAAAAATTGTAAAGTTGCCAGTTTGCTTTAGATTTAATAATTTTTTGTAAGCTTCGTGGCGGAGCGTGCCTATCACAAAGTATGTCGTGATCTCCTTTTCCAAAATGTCGATGGCTGGCCAGTCAGGGGCATCTTTATCCCCGAATTCTTCGAGCGTGCTGATAGTGAACGGGGCGGCGTCGCCTATCAAGTGGGTTACTACCGCGTAAGTTGCTTCGTGGTTGTCCAGACTCTTCACCTTCAGGTAAAGTTTCATTTTCGCCCACCAGAGTCAGAACGTGCTCTTGTTCCCATCCCATACTCCGGGGTCTCCGATGGTCCTTTTTGCTCGGGTAGTCACGTCGAGTTGAAGATTGGCCAATTGGTTGGCAAGGTCGTCAATTTTCTGGCTGAAGCCCAACATTTTCGTAGATTATGAAATTTGTGGTGGCGGCGTAAGGGTTGGATGAGGGGGGAGTGGTGCGGCGAGCGTCAAAAAACAGCTGAAGGAGATGGGGGGGAACGTTTGCGGCTTCGAGTTGGAAGCTAGTATTGCTGGTCCAATCCCAGTCAGGCTTTGGAGCGACCTTTCGAACGGCGAGGAATTCGTAACCGATGGTACACATAAACTAAAGGAAAGGAAACCTGCTTGCCACTACCACGAAGAGGGCTCCACAGGGGTTTCGTCTCACGAGGACGAGTCTTGTACACCGGCTTGGGACCGGAGAGTCGAAGGGGGAGGAACCGGGGAACTGCCTGGCTACGGCTGACGTTTTAGTAAGCCGAGACTGCAGATCTTTTGGAAGAGACTGCGATTCCGCTGGATTGCGGACAGCTCGACTCTTGGCCTGGTTTATATATTGTCTACTATATTAAATACATGAGGCATTAGTAAGCTACATATGTCTACCATGAGGCGGTCCAGACTAATGATGTCATAGATAAGAGATAAGGAGGTCCAGACCTCTGACGTCATAGATGATGTCATGTCACATGATCGGTCTAGACCAGTGATGTCATATTACGTAAGCCGGTGTGCCACACCATTGTGCTGAGAAAAAGAAGGCGAGTTTGAATGAGGTTACAACAGGTACTGTGTGTGTATAACTTGCAAGTGCCATCAGAGACCAGCAGGTAAAAGATTCTTAGGTTAGGGGTTAGAAAAATGAACCTACTTCCCCTAACATGCATTTTCTTCGAACAGAAGAAACTTCCATTCAATGGGTAAGTTCCATTGTTCCAAATTAATTATTTTTTGGCTGTCTTACTCACAAACTCAAAGGGTTCTAGTAGTATTTCAGTTCCCAGCTCCCTATATGAGGCAGATCTCCTGCTGAAAATAGTGTGCATTGAGTGCAAATTACACAAGATGGAGAAACAATGTGTGGACCTACTGGTTTGGTACAATTCATTACGACTGCAGTACAGTGACCTCAAAAACCCTTTCCATACTAACCCCAACAGCAGTGCATGCAGCACACTGCCAATCACTGTGGGAATTTCGCTTAGCTTGGGTGGGGATATAAATAGAACATACTCTTGGCTACAAAATCGCTCCCTGGGCCATGTTATTTGGTTCACATACTATAGAGATATGACCATTCTAAGACAGCCATGTCATGGAAAGGGTTTTTGAGCTTTTAAAATCATGACTAGAATCTCAGCCAAATCATTGAATATTTGTTATTGTTTGTTTGTAGGGACAAATATATGCATGTAAACAGCATGTCTAAGTTTAAAAAAGTTCACACACTCCTTGTTTCTCAACTGCCATCATGGTTAAATCCCTCTCTCTCAGCAAAACACCATTCTTTCTTTGCTTGATGCTGGCCTCTCTGGTGAAGCTGTTGCTAAGGAAACTGGTGTCAGCCCTTCTACTATATCCAAACTTCACTCCAAGAAGCACTCTGCCA
>JBBPUL010000022.1:11199-22562 GCA_038094675.1 Spongispora temasekensis
GCCTGGTCTGCGTCGGTTCCTCCGGGCAGACTGTCTTGCGTGGCTCTCCGTAGGGCAGAAGGACTCTGCTAAGCCGGAGATGAGGGCGTGAGCGTGCACGTACGACGGACACGAACCTCGTGCCTGCGTACATACGCCTCATGGCGCTGCAGCAATGCAGAGCCGACCTCTGGGATGGGTAAGGAGGGGAGTGCGCTTCGGGGTGAGACTGACCTGCACTCAAGACGAGCCTGCTCTCAAGCTTGGACTTGAGGTCGAGCCAGGCCTTGGTGGCCTCGCACTCGTCGCTCGCGCAGCAGCAGGCGATCTGTCTCTGAGGCTCAGGGGAAGGTACTCTGGAGAAATTGGTGAGAGCAAGGGTGAGGTCGTCGATGGTGGTGGTGGCATGGTAGAGACTGGAGTCGGGAGTGGGGGGATGACAATCATCCGAGTCGGGGGCGTCGACGTGCATGAACAGAGTTTGAAGTACAACTAGGGGACCCACTGCATCCGTGAGAATTACCAGAATGAATACTATAAGTTACTTATATGCAAAATGATACAATACAACCCTATTCCAGCCCAACAATCTTGAGCACCAGCTCCGAAATCCATGCAGCGATCCTACTCCACTGACTTCTATTGGGCACTAGAAACTGGAAGCTCGTTGCAAGTCCCTCCATGCTCAGTTCCTCCAGTCGTTTCTTCAGCCCGTTCCCTTCGTCCACAGTACTCAGGGTAGATACCGACCCTCCTTGTACCGTTAGCGCGTGCAGAGGATCCTGAGAAAGTCGGAAGATGTTTGACACAGCCCTAATAATCGACGCCTTGCCCGAGACAGCAAATGTATCTTTTATTCTGTCTTGCAACGTCTCATAGCTATGGTAGCAAACCATGAGTCAAACACCATCAAGCTCACAGATAAAACATTCTCACATCATAGTCAGAAGTTCCGGATAAGCAATGCTAACGTCCAGCAGCAGGTTGTACAGCATCTCGGTTTCCGCGTCGTCACCTTGGGCAGTCGTGAGCATGGTGGTGGCGAAAGAAACAACGAGCAACGCGGCCGTGCTATCAACGATTGGAAGCATGTTGACATCAACGCGCGGGACGAAATCACTGTTGCGTGACGACCTTGTCGCAGGAGCGAACACTTCAGCACGACAGCCTTGCAACAGTCTGATATATGACTCGCGCGTCGTGGAAAAAGGGATTAAGGCGACAAAGTAGCCGAGTGCATCAGGAGACAGTACGTATGCTGCACTGTCGAGTGGTTGCTCCCCGCAGCGCACCGCCACAGAGAGAAGACTTCTGAGGACAGTTTCTGCAGAGGACTTCAGATGGCTGTGACGAACACCCTTGAAAATAATGGAGGCCAAGGAGAAGGAGAAGTTTGACTCAAAGGAAAGGCACAATAAGCGTTCCAGTTGGCACACCGTGTCCTCGAGTTGCGTGCGGCCGTCCAGAAGAACGTTGGGAATCGTGTTATCATCGAATGCGCCATGCAGTTCAAGCGTTTCAATCGTCGCACGCAGTAGGTCTGCGGCTTCGGCATAAATGGACGTGTAGCTGGACTGAAGCAAGGCAACCGCAAGCCAAAATACCTGGCACAGGTATCGCGATCCTTCCGGCAAGGAGGGTACCACCTTGCAGATGCACCGAAGCATGCAAACTACGGCCATCGTATCCGTCTCGCTGGATTGTCCCAGCGCAGTTTTAAATGCCACCAACATTTGATAAACAAGGTCGTCATCCACATCCGAAGTTGCCAGAGCGCCAAGTACAAGGAAAGCCCTCGCTTGTATCGCGGTCGGGAGTTGGAAAGCCGTCGATGTAGCCAAGCTCATCCACCGCGCACGCCAGACATTCAAGACGCCTCAAATACAAGTAAATATCATAAAATCGAGTACACTTCGAATGATTCGTACCTCTGGAGCCTGCTGTGACTTCAACAACCCGAACAAGCAATCGTATCAGAGCTTCTTGAGAATCTATCATCGTTTTGTCGTTCGGTGGGTCGTAGTTGCAGTATTCGCTGGTGCTGGACTGCCGCGCCAGGCCAAACAGCTGGAGAGTCTCGATGGTGATGAGCTCATCCATTAGTGCACGAAGATCGGGTCCACTTGCATCCTCCGCTCGAGCAAGGAAAAGGGACTGCAGGAAGTTCATGATAATACCATAAACAGACTTCCGAACTAGCGTCTGGCCAGTGCCAGCAACGAGAGTGATGATATGACAAATATCGGGAACGTACAGCTGGTCAAAAGCCGCCTGCTTTGAATGGTTGCTTGCGATGAGAGCAAACCGGGTCAAAGTAGCAATCTCGTTCCAGTGTATGTTTTCGGGCAAAGTCCTCGAAGGCTTCAATGACGTTTTCCCAAGAACTTTCCGTAGCTTGGAAAATATTTTTCCTCGTGTGTTGATAGAGGCCAGAGCAGCTGCGGTTCTGGCAACTGTTTCAGACCTACGTGAACCAATACCACCATCTGCTGCGGCGCGGATCAACTCATCCAGAACCACGTTCACGATCGTCGCGTCCTGCTTCCCAATTTCGACCCAAATATGCTTGTGGATAAGAGAAGAGATCTGGCAGGGGAACGTCAGAATCATCAAGAAATATACATGCAAGGGGCAGCACACACCTCCAAATCTGCAATCGTCAGATCAATCAACGTGCGAATGCAATCTCGCAAACGTGCCCCCGAGTGCTCATATAAAGGGTTGGAAGGGTTGCAAAAATGGGCGAGGTTTTTAACCCAAGGACTCATGTATTGGAGGCAATTGATGCGTTGTGCAATTCCAGTCTTATCCATCCCGCTAGAAATCACAGTCAAGAAATCGAGCGTGAGCTTCGGAGCAAAGCCTGCAAGCCGGTCGCTCAGACTAGTGACAAACGTAGAAAGATCGCCAGGAATGATTCCAGCTGACAAGGTTTCAAGATCAGAAAAGATTCGAGATTACCACTCATGCTCACCTTTGGACGCGATGATCGGGTTCTTGTCATAATCAAGATAAGAGCAGATCGCACCAAGGAGATCATATGCGGCACCCCGAAGCTCTTCAATATCCGAGTTAATGTTAATCATGCCCACGTGTAGAAGAGTGGCAGATATATTAGAAAATCTCGGAAACCTCTCGATGCGGAGAACCTGGCTATCACGAAGTTGACTCTTTGCAGACCTGATTGCCTATGAAAAAAAAAAAAAAAAAAAAAAAAAAAAAAAAAAAAAAAAAAAAAAAAAAAAAAAAAAACCCCGATGAACGTCGGGAAACACTATACCGCTGGAAGCATACCTTGCCGATGATGTCGCGATGCGGCGAGGAAAAGTAAGATGTCACTCCCTGTCTGCTCAGCCTTATGATAAATTCATACGGGTCGAGACCGGTCGAAACGTTGTACGCGTCGCTGACATCGGCCAAAGATATAATCTCGGTCGATTTACATGAAAGAGTGGGTGAAATGATTGCTGCCCGAATCTATGCCTAGTGTCAAACATTTTGGTAACGTCAAAGCCAAAATGACTGACCGAAGTTATACGGATGTGGGTGAGCGCCACTTGCATGTTGACTGGCATACGTATGTCGTGTGCCTGTCTCATCGTCACCTCCGTGAATATTGTGTTATTTTCGTGTTCCAGAGAAGCTGCGAGATGTATTAAAATCAAATCCGTGACAATATCCTGGCACATACTAGGGTAGTCAAGAGCAGGCAAGCATGTTTGAGGAACATGTTGCAGAATCTCGGCAACCGACGAACAAGCTTTGATACCATGTGAGAGGATCGTGCCTGACAGTGAATTCGATGAATGCCATCACTTTTCAGCGGAGAAAGGTAGCACAAACCAGCGGATATGTTGTACATTCGCCGTAAGTAACGTTGGGTCAACGAGTTGGCGTTCAAAAAGTAACCATTCGTGAACCGCTGACGCACATCCAGAGGTATGAGCTGGGAGCATGTCTTGAGCCACTGCACAGGAATCTCAGACGTAGATGTAAACGAAGTGCAGTCCAAAATGATTTCATAATGTCTTTTCCCATACTCGAGGCTGGTCAACATCTAAGGCATAGAACAGGCTCAAAAAACACTCGGACTCGAAGTTGCGATATGCGTACCTTTAAGATGTGATACATCAGTAGTTCAATGTCAAGCGCTTCCACATCAATTTTGCAAACACGTAAAACGAAGACGGCAGGTGTGTCCTATAGTAAGTGTCAGTGATACCCATCATTGCCGCACTCCTCAGCTTACCTCCGCAACGTCCGCCGACACAAAAATATCACGGACAGATTCGATGTTACGGTGAGAGCATCGGTTCATTAGCTCGATGAACTCCCCATGTTCTGAGCTTTGAAGCAAAGAAAGACGTGGCACCTCAGGGGCTTCCTGGAGTTCAACGAGAAGGTTGCACAGCTGGTCCCATGCATGCTTTGCGCCCATTGTCGCCGAATCGTCCTCGTTGTTGGGCTTCACATAGCTCAGCAGCTCCTTGCCAATCTTGTCTGCATGCTTGTCTAGAAAACGATGTAACACGATCGTATCTGTATCGTCTGCGGTGGTACCCAACCATTCTCCACCATCCTCGTCGGCGGCCGTTGCAGAGTATTTCTGATGAATATGGATTATTGCGTTCGTATACACATTGGATCGCTCACATTCACTTCACTAAGGAACCGTGTAACATTCGTGATGTTTGCTTTCAAAAACTCGTTAAGGCAAACCATGTGCGCTTCCTTCGCAAAGAAGATGTTATTGGCCAAGTTTTGCATAATTTTAGCGATGACCATGAGACCCCGACGGATGACTCCATCGTCTTTTGGCACCTCAATGTCAACCGTTTCCGGGGCCACAATGGCAGGGGAAATGAAGCTGAAGAAAAAGAACTTAGAACTTAGAACGTTGTGCTCGCATAAGTTGTACTCGCCGCAGAAATATGAAGGCACCTAAGGCAGCGAACTTCGATTCAGGCCAGACCTGATAACTGCCTAGCATGAGATGACATGATGTCAAACGGACACCAGACTCTTACACTGCTTTCGCCAGGTGAGCACACACTTCACGAAACATCCTTTAGAGCAATGAGCTAGGTGTTCGATGAACCACAGAAAAGCTTACGGTGGAAGGGCAGGCACTGAGGAGCCAATTATTTCAAGAAATGAAGACGCAATGAACTCGACATCTCGTTGATTCTGTTCCACTTTATGTTTGGAGGTTTTTGCGGGGTCGAGATCATAAGCATGACCCTGGGGCAGAGATGTCATTGTCTTGATTAGCGGTAGAATAAGACTACGGAGATAATTATAGCCATGTATCTTGGCAAATGCAGATAAAAATCTTGTGCAAGTCGAGTTGCTTCGAAATAGGTCTGCGTCGCTAGCTGCAAAAAAACGAACTTTAGATCGATAAAATAGCAAGGTCCAAATTTACCTGTGTGTGCAATCTCTCGATCTATCATAGTCTTAAGTAACGCGACTAGAGAGGCACGAGTGTCGAAAATATTCATGAGCACCGAGATCATCATATCAACCTCGTTGGCTGGACAGCATTCACATATAACCATAGCAAGGACCATCTGAATGCGCGTGAGTACGGAGCATTCAGCAACAAGGTAATAAGCTGTACATCAGATCCCTTGACAAGCTATCAGAAGAGACATTAAGTCGAGGTATAATGCGACGCAGATGAACACACCTCCCGCAACTGGTTCCGACGAGCCTGCAGTTCTGGATTACGCTGAGGCTCGAATTTTGTACCCTTTCCTAAAACACGGGCAAAGACATGAACGAATATAGTCCGCTTCCTAAGATCTGAATCATAGGCCAATGCAATGCAATGTTTCACACAATTCTCAGAATTCGCTACCACCAAATGGGAGAGTCCAGTGATCACTAGCTCTCGTACGTCGGCTTCTTTCTGAGACGTAGACAGCCTCTTTAAAGCAGTCAGCTTGGTGTCAAAGACCATACAGCATATTTACTTTCTGCACCGGAAGAATGTCGGAAGTCGAGTCAGGAGTCTGAACAATTTCATGAGGAAATAAAATGATATGAAACGAAACAGATAGACATACGAGTTGCTCTGATTGGCATACATCAAGAGCTCTGAGAAGAGCATGAGAGTATCTGATGAATAGACGCGAGACGGCGTGCCCCGAGTCATCGTCGTCATGAGGTACACTTGAATCAATGGATTGTAACTTCAAGCGATCAAGCAGTCGGACAGCTGTCCGTAAGACGTGTATGTTGATGTCATATTGAAGCTGGATTGCATCAGCCTCTACGTTCTAGAATTGGGGCTAGTTGGAATATGGTGCTGCTGCACATGCATTTGGGACGCACCAGTAACGGATCCTGGAACCATTCCATGATCGTGTCCAGAATTCGGTTTCGCGACAGATCATCTTTACGAAGCGTGAGGGCATCTGTCCGCTCGCACACACTACAGACCAAGCTACAGTATTTGAGGCGAATGCGATATGAGGTCGGATCATTGAATCTGGAAATAAATCCAACGAGGACATGAAGTAACGACCCAAGGTCAATGCTCAGTGCTTCGTCGGGAGGCATCTGTGCATTATCAACGAGGGATTTCAATACCGAGATGAGCTTTGAAAGAAATCAGCATTTGAAACAACCAAATCAATCAACTATTTAAACTGACTTGATCAAGGAACAAACCGTATTCGTCCTTGAATTCGGAGCCAGCACCTTCGGTAATATTTCGTGCAATTCTGTTATAAGGTCGTTTGAATTGAACACCATCGGCAAGAAATTGACCCACTCATCGAGATGCTTGAACAGTCTCGCGAACAGGCGAGGGCTAAGTTCTGAGCCCAGTGCCTCCCTCGCCACTTCACGTACGCGAATGGTATCGTCGACAAGCGCAGCCGTCAGGAATTCAATAAAAATATTGACTAGTTCTGCAGGGTCTCTCAGAACGCGCATTTCATCTGGAAGAAACTCGGCCGGAACAACGGCAGTCAATGCGCCAGGCTCATGCTCGTCCTGAACAGTAGCACCGCCAAAGGCAGCCAAAAAGAGTGTAAGATTCCGCCATTGGTAGAATTTCTCCTGTGTCGTGTATCAGCACCAATCAACGCACTTTCAGTTCTCCGTACCTCCATCAACAAACTCTGTTCCTGTTTGCTCAGGTATATCTCGTCGAAAGCAGCAATGGAAGCAAGAGGATTTGGAACGACGAATTCCGACAGCGCACTCCATCGCCAGAAACACTCTTCCCACACAGCGATGTTAATGGGGGAGGTATATGCCACCAAACGCAGGAGCTTTCGCACACGTTTCTGTTCGCGGACGCGACCTATTCTGTGTCAGTTTGATCTGCATTATGAATGTGCGCGTACTTACCGACAACAACGACACTCGGATCACCCAATTGTTCATATATCGGGTTTCGCTTTGACCGTTCCTCCTCTGTCAAGCCCATGTTTACCGGAGCATCAGGGTGACGCTCGGCCTGTGCAATGAGGCGAAGACCCTGGGCTGCAAGCTGTGATACCTCGCTGTTCCCGGAGGTAAGTGAGACCAAAAAAGATATTTCGCTGAGAGCAAAGGCTGGGACACGATCCGGATTAAACTGCAATCGTTTTGCGTGATCACCCTATACATCGTGTAAGTGATATACACTGGATATGGTAGTGGTTCTTACTTGGCTCTTCCGGTGGTAGGTTTCGATAACTTGATGACACACAGATATCCAAAGCCTTTGGCTATCGGGCTCGAGTCTCGTCATAAGAAGCTTTTTCGATTGGCACAACAGTGCCGTGCCGCTAATAAAGCTTACGTCAATGACGCGGTAAGAACAATGACGAGCTACGCACAGGCTTTGCTTTAATCTGTCCTCGAAGTAGGCGTAATCTGGATCGCCGGGAGACATTCGGAAAAACATGTCGACCAGACATTGGAAAGTGGTTGCTGCGGAGATCTTCACCGAGGTATCCACTTCAGAATCCCAGATACGGGTGAACGCGATGCTCCATTGTAGCGAATCCTCTTCATCTACCGGGAGCATGGAGTAACTGGGGTCTGCACGCCATAGCGCTAGGATTGCTAATAGCAAGAGATCCTTGTCTGTCAAAGTTTCCGAGGTGAAACGCTTGGCCTTGGGCCGCGTCGCCACTTTTCTAATGTTACCATTTGTGTCGACTTCGCTGCGACGTATCGAAGCTGTCTAACCATATAGGTGAGCGATTTCCATGCTAAGAAGCGAGATTGATGGTACCTCATAAATCCGTCTGGATCTGAATGCAACAACCCTTCGGAGATTCTCCATCAGGGGTTGCCACGGAAGACGAGCCGCCTAAAACACACGTAAAACTCTATCTACATTTGATCACGAAGAAATACCTCTGACGCAAGGATTGAAGCAGCCTTGATGGCACAGATCTTGACAGATTCTGCCCGTTCGGGCTCCAAGCACTGTACAAAGAGCGAAATGGACTCATCTTCTGGGAGGAATCGGAAAACCGCAACTAGAGCCTCCGCATAGGTCCCAATATCAATCTCATCGAATGCATCCCAAAAAGGTTTTTGTTTTACACCGGTCAATATTGCTGTCTAAGGTCGGTAAGTCAGGCACGCAAAAATGGCATAGTAAATATATACCTTGATCTCGTGCGCGATGTCCGTAGCTAGGTGTCTCAGCGGTAATTCATCCTCGGGTGAAATTCTGAAACCAGCACGACACATGTCAATAGCACACACAAAAGCTACGTCCGACAATTTTGAATTTGTGTTCACATGACGAACGAGGTCCTCCACAAACCGGACATCTTGCTGCGCCGACTAAGTAAACAATGTATTAACAGAACGAACATGCCTACCTTTCGATGGGAGGAAGACTTTTGGAACTGCATAAAATTTATGGCGCGGGAATGAACGTCGATCTGATAATCGGCAGCCAGGCGATCGGTCCACAGAGAAGAAAGGATGGTCAGAGTAGGCCAGAGCGCGCGCTCTCGACCAGGTTCATTGGCAATGTAAAGAAGGTCAAAAACCCGCTCGGCCGACCCTTCGAGTTTCCCTCGGGTGCGAACAGCTTCATTGTATTCCCGGGGATAGAGTTCTACCCAGTTCCACACGGCCATACGTAGGGGAATTGCGACTGCGGCTTGGGCCTGTTTTTTCATGTTCACGAGAAGCGATGACAGCTCGTGAAGAACTTGGACAAGACGTGACCTGTCCATGGCACTATGAGTCATGAGGAGCAGATCGACAGTGTCCGGGTTGTCTTCTACAGTGTTTGCGAGATAATGAATTTTCGAGCGAATGCGATGAAAGACCACCATCCAATTGGAAGCGGACAAACAATAGACTATGCGACCGGCGAACTTGCTTATGAGGATGTTGAGGGCCATGGTCGACTTAACAAGTGCCATGTGCGTGCGTTCGAAGTGCATCGCACGGCTGAACTGGTATTGACCAGAAGTAGCGCCGGAAGATTGGAATGAGTTAGCAGAGGATTTGAACTTGAGAAGTGGTTTTGAGGCCTGCGAGATGTGAGGAGGGAGTGGTGGGCCGTCACCCGGATTGTCGTCTGGGGTGGGAATGGGAATGTCAACAGACTCGAAATCATGGAGGGAGGCGTCGGGCGCGAGGTTGGAAGAAGACATGAGTCGACTCTCTGGAGCAGCGGTCTGCCGAAGATAAAGGACCATGACGCTCAAGATATAGCGTGCACAATTGTCATCGAGCGGATCCAAGTAAGGGAGGGGAGGGGTTGAGGAGGAGAATTCTGAGGAAGGCTTGTGCGCTGACTGAGCGTGCCGTGAGCTGATTGGAGGGAGGGAAGCGACGTTATTTCCGAGTGTTTGTCCCGAAATCGTACTTGGCTTGCTTGCGAGTGAACCGGATCGGGGAGGGTCTTCCTGGGGGTTACTCCATCTGGAGGACATGGCGACGGAGAGGATCTTAAGGATAAACAGCTGTGACTGGAGTGCCTCTGTGGTCATCACCTCAGCGGCGTCGACTTGCTGTTGGGGCGCGCTAGTAAGCAGCGGATGGGGAGGGGTAGGTGAGGTGACGGACCTTTGCAAGGCGCTCGAGGAGCTCGCTGAGCGACCAGGCGATGATATCAAGAGAGTCGTTGGCAAGCTCGACGAGGGCATCGACGGCCCCCTGGGTAGCCAGATCGCCCTCGACCATGTCCAAAGGATAACCGGAGTTTACGGGGAGCTGTTGAAAGGGCTAGATGGGGTGCGAGAGAGACGCGTAAAGGAGTAGACAAACCTTGTTCTTTATCCTGTTGATGAGTGCCTGCACATTTTTCTGCTGGGGTGTTGCGGATGCGGCGGAATAGGCGATGGAGGGGGGCTGGGCAAGGCCGTTGCCAAGTGCATGGTGTGAGTCGTTACTTCTGTGTGCCCTAGACGAGCCGTGAGGCTGGGCGGGGTGTCCAGCTGAGGCAGACGGCCTACGGATTGGCATGGAGGATGCAAGAAGAGTCTGCATGCGAGAAATCTGAAACCTTCAGTTGTTTGCTTATGTAATCAAGATAGTAGTAAAATTGAACGAGTACTACTACTAATTCCCCGACTACGCGATCGGTTGCAGACGATGATCCTAGTAATAGGTCGGGTAAGAGGAGCTCCATCATATATTAACCGCCGAGTCCATCGCAGTCACTGCTGGCAGCGTAGTATGAGTGCAAGTTACTAGTATGGGCACACAGCCACGTCGGGACCCATATGAACCCACAAAAGGCAAGGGACGACGTGAGTTAGTATGAATGATGCGGTGACCGTTCTTCAGTTGTCGATCGATCTCGACGGCAGGAATGAGACTGCATTGTTCGCCATTCCGGGCGAATTGCGGTGCGTTTTCTCGCTATTGTGTGCTGAATCAAGCCAGTTCTGCAAGCATTGTATGATCATTTATCTTCGCCGCCTCCCGTGGGCCGTCATCATCATCTCTGCCACTGGCTGCTACTGGTAGGTCTCATCATCCCGTGCAGCCAACTGAACCTGCCTGTCAGAAATCATATTAGCTTTGACGGTTGTTTCCCAACTCCGACCGCAGACTCTCCGCGAGGGCGTATATTGTCTCCAATCATTTTATTTTTTTTTTTCGTTTCAGGCCTCCTCTTCTCTCCACCCCTCCCAGCCGGCCTCCCTTATCTTAGCCCCCCCGTCTAAACACGCATATCGCTCGCATCGCATCGCATTGTTGTCGCCCCTTTCCATTTTCCTTTCCCCTCTTCATCAGACTCGCTTTCGTGCAGTAGTTAATCGTTTGTTCTTCCTTGACTTTCAAAGAGAGTCTCCCCCGCTCTCGCTTTTGTTTGATTCCCCTTTCATGTCCCGTCCAGACTCCCATGATCTTTCTTATCCTCCCGGTCTGTCCTACCCTCGTTCTGTGAACGTCGATCAGAT
>JBBPUL010000023.1:0-75190 GCA_038094675.1 Spongispora temasekensis
TCACCATAGACATTGCCAGGGTAGTGAGAAGGGTGCTGCACACAAGTGGACTTATGAGGTGTCTTAGGTTTCAGAGGTGGAGCAGAGGGAGGTGGAGTCCTTGGAGGCACTGGAGAAGGAGTCCTTAAAGGTCCTTCAGCATCAGTTTCCATCCCTTGATCTGCTTTCAGGTCAGAAGTCTCATTTTTCAGGTTACTTGCATTGCATTCTGAGTGTTCTGAGTGTTCCAGGACTTCTGGGCAATGATTTGGATGTTCTGGGTAGTCAGTAGTGTCCTCATCAGATGAAGAATCCATAGACTCATCATTATGATTGTGGAGTATACTAGTAGACAGTATCTATCTGACTAGGTGAATATATTAGTGCTTTACCATGATTGCTGAGACAGTATCTGACTAGGCTAGCATATACAGGTTATGAGCCCTGTGTCATGAAGCTTCACAATGCATACAACCCATGTATATAGTCATCCCATAGCTCTCTCTTTGTTACTTCTTTGCTCCTCTATCATGGAGAAATATGATCACATATGTATGCAAGCTTGCAGATACTAAAAACTACCCCCAAATGGTGTAAACAGATAATACTTGTGCTTCAAGGTGAAAAGATTTGGTCTCACTGCAGTGATGGAATCAATCTGGCTGATCCAATCAACCTTGCATGCATTGTACCCAAAGTGGCTGATCTAGTGAACATCACCTCTAAAGAATCCAAGGCCATCTGTGACTGGTATGCAAAAGATGCACAAGTGAAAGCTCTCATTGACTGCAAAGTCTTCATAATCATTGCAAGTCTCCTCAATGAATCCAATAGCACACATACAGTGGCTCAAAAAAGTAATGCACAGCCACGACATTTTGTTGATAAGGCCTCGATATCATGCAACAACACATTGGGAGCAATCCAAATGGTACCAGGGGATGCACTTGGGTGTAGGCTATGTGGCAGAAATGTTACGTCGTGATCATTGTGATTATTCGTGATGCGATGTGGCCAAACGTAAGAAACAGTGTGTGCAAGACTTATTTGGATGCCACGTTATGCTACAAAAGACTGCCATCCTGCACGATGCAGGCCCTCACCCCATTTCGCCACCTCGCAGCTTTCTCTCTGACCTTCCTGCTACCTGTTCTCCATGGCCAACTACACCAGTCCCACCAAGAAGGCTCGGATCTGCCGTGACAGAGCTGCTGGTGTGTCAGAGAAGGATGTCGCACAAAAGTTTGGCCTCCACTGTACCACAGTCAAGCGAATCTTCGACTGCTATGCTAAATTGGAGGATTACTATGCTGTAAAGCAGAAGACAGGCCGTCCACGCATCTTTACAAAGCTCGACACTCATTTCGCTGTCCACAAACTTGCTAGTGGCCAAATCCGTGACGTCTCGGAGCTTCAGCAGGTCCATTTCTCAAATGTCAGTGCTGAAACCATTCGTGTTAGGCTATGTCAGTGTGGCCTACAAGGTTATGTTCGTCGTACCAAGCCTTACTTGTCAGATACACACTGGGAAAAGTGGTTAGCATGGGCACAAGCACATGCAGACTGGACTGCTAATGACTGGTGTGCTGTCATTTTCTCTGACGAGTCAAAATTCAAGCTATTTGGGTCAGATGGGCATCAGTACTGCTGGAGGATGCCAGGGCAAGCTTTCGATGAAAAGTTTATGAAGAAGGTCGTGAAACATGGTGGAGGAAGTGTCATGGTTTGGGGGTGCTTGGCTGCAGGTGGGCCAGGTCGCATTGTTCGCATCGAGGGTAATATGGATGTAAAGTTATATGTTGAAATCCTTGATGATGGCTTTCTTGAGACCCTTCGGAAGTTGTGAATGAAGAAAAAGGACATCTATTTCCAACAAGACAATGACTCAAAGCACACATCTCACCATGCTACTAAGTGGTTCCAGACAAACAAGGTCAATATACTTAGTTAACCTCTGAACAGCCCTGATATGAACATCATCGAGCATGCCTGGGACTACTTGGATTGTCGTGTGTATACTCGCACCCCACTGCCATGTAATGTTAATGAGCTGTGGGATGCTTTGGTGGAGGAATGAGGTCAGATTGATCAGGACTATGTTGCAAAGTTATTTGACAGTATGCCATGTTGGGTACAGGCTCTTCTCAAGGCTAAGGGTGGTCCTACTAAGTACTGAGTAGCACTCTTTAGTATCTGTTGAATACATGTTTTGATATCTCATGCAATCCTGGAGATGCATCATCTAAAAAAGAAATGCACCATTATTTTGGCAATAACACTCAACTAGGACTCAAACAACTTTGACCAGGCACCAAAACTATATGAAATCATAGTCTACACTATATATGCTATTGAATGAGCCCATGGGCATGAATTATCTCCTCTTGGTCGAGGAGGAAGACATTACACAATTATTTATGTAAAGCTGTGCATTACTTTTTTGAGCCACTGTAGATAAAATTTATATGATTCCTATAGATTGCATGGGTGGAATTGACCAGCAGAACAAACATTCACATATGCGTGACACCCAGATCTTGATAAATTAGAACACAATGTTATATTGCCTTGGCACCTGTTTTCATCACATCTGCCAATGAAACTGGCAGTTCTGCTACTGCACTTGCTACATATGCACCCTTCAAGTTTGTACGGGCCAGCACTGCACATCCCTTGCCTGAGGCTTAGATGCTCAAACATGCCTTCACAACCTATAGGCTGAATTCATAAGTAAGTGTCTTAGATATTACTGTAAGAACTTCTTCATTCTTTCCTTTCTTTCTTCACATCTTATCTTATCTTGTAGTCCATAACCATGGCCAGACCTTAGCTAGACACATCTGGACTCTTACATAATTATTACATGTTGCATTCTAAACCATGACATCATAGTTACATCATTCATATGTCATTGGTCCATGCATGTAGTATAAGTAGTCAGTATACACTGGTTGTATTCTAGTCTCTGTTGTAAATGCTACCATACACTTACAGTTATCATACACTTCAGCAAAGCTCACTCAGAAATGGATTGGACTGTTTGAGGTTTTGAAAAATTTATCAAATACAGTTACTCTGAAACTGCCAAGCAGGATCAAGATCCATTCCACTGTTAACATTTCCAGGGTCAAACTGTTTTAAGACCAACTACTGTGTCAATCCATCAGCAAGCCTGATGCTATTCACATCTCAGAGGATGGTTCTAAAGAATTCGAAGTTGAATACCTTTTGGACTCATGCTCCACTTGACGTGGTTTATTGTATCTGGTTAAATGAAAAGAATATGATATCAGCAATGTCACATGGCAGGCTGTATCAGATCTAGCAAATGCTCCTCTGGCTATAAAGGAGTTTCACAGAAAAAACCCTGCTGCACCTAGAAAAGTCAATGATGTTACTTTGAAAGAATTGCATCCCTATTCTACAACTCTGATTGAATCTGGAATCTTTAATCTAAAGACGGGGTAATGTTGTAAATGCTATAAAAACATTATATTTAAACTCTCCTCAGTCATATGAGTATTCTGGTAATACACACATGCTTACATAATATGACATCATAAGGCTAGACCCATCATGTGATATGATGTCACCCCTTATCTCCTTATCTATAACATCATAGTCTAGACTGCCTCATGTTAGACACATGTAGCCTAGTCACATCTCATGTATTTAATGTAGTAGAACATATATAAAGCAGCCAAGAGTCGAGCTGAGCCCCAGCTTTGACCTCTTGTGTCTTTGACCAAAGTCTTAGTCCCTCACCCTTAGTTTTCTCTTCATAATCAAGGCTGAGGGTCATGATCAGGTGTATATCACTTTGGTTACTTCAGTCTTGATATTCTAAAGCATTTCCTCTCTTCAAGTAAGTGTGAGGAGCTCAACTCTAACAAAATATTAAGACTACCATCCTCTTGTGCATACCACATGACCACTTCCCATCCCTCTGAGTCCCCTTCCTTGTCTTCTATCTCACTCCTTCATGGGTAATCCGTGTTATCAATCCTTGACAAATCAAATCTGATCCACACATTATAGTGAGGATACAATGATATATCAAACATTTGTTTATATGGTCCATCATCACTCTGATTCACTTTGGTGAGGCTTAGACCTTATTTGAGAAGACATGCCTATCCACCAGAAAAATAAGAATCAATCTCTTTCACACATACAAACTGTAGTGGGTCAATGCAACTGTTCTGGGCAGTGCAATCCAGTGGAATCATAGACTCTTTCATAAGATCTATAGTCTTGGTATACTAAAATATCAGTCATAGCCAGGCAGTTCTCTAGCCTCCTTCATTATCCTTGACCCCTCTGGTGCCCCACTGGCATACAAGACCTACCCTCATAAGGAGGCACAAAAGGTAAGGGAGCTGAATGATGTTCTACCTGAATCCCCTTAGTGGAACCTCTTAGAATCACAGTCCTTGTTCTTCTATCAGTTTTCATTGACCATCATGCATATTGTATTTCCAGATGTTGCCTCTTATTTTATCTTTGTTTAAAACATTAACACAAGTCACAGACTATCATCATTCTTATTCTGCTTCATTGGGTCTCATGGCTTCGATGTATTCTTTGGGCTTCATTGCTGCTATTCCTTTTGCTCCCTCATCCACAGAAACAGAATATACAGTAT
The DNA here is from genome assembly GCA_038094675.1 of Spongispora temasekensis. Lineage (NCBI taxonomy): Eukaryota > Fungi > Basidiomycota > Agaricomycetes > Boletales > Boletaceae > Spongispora > Spongispora temasekensis. The sequence continues at coordinate 4,625 of JBBPUL010000023.1, forward strand.
GGCATTAAGTGATTGCTCATGCCAGGCAGTGTGGATACACCAAATGTTGGGTGAACTTGGCTTTAAACTTAGGTCAATTCCCATCTGTGGGTAGAATCCCTGTCATAGCCCTGCTATAAATTTCCATGCAAAAGAAAGGCTTTTTATCAATCAAGAGACAGAAATCTGTGGAGCCCTCTTCATAGTAGTGGTAAGTGGTATCTTTTACAGTTTTATGTGCACCATCAGACATCAATACTGGACTGAAAATACTAATTTTCAAATCAAAGCAACTAACATCTCTTTCTTCCTTCTCAAATCTTTCTTCAATGCTCATTGTAACACTTCTCCCTCTGACAACCTATATGCCTCTTCAGCTATTTTTTATAATCAATAATATCAAAAAGCACAATTCATACCTCAGAAATCTCTCTTTCACATTTACAAGCTTCAACTCCACATCCACCACAAGTTAGCATCATGGTGGAGTATGAAGCTGCACATACCCTATGGCTAAAAGATTACTACCATATGAGCACTCAAACAGGAAATGCCTCCTTACCACCACTGATCATGGCAGTAGAAGCACAAGCATAAAGTATGTTAGAAACAGAAGCAGAGGCAGCAACCTCTAGCTCTCCACATGCCCCTCATCTTACAAGGACATTTTCTCCCTTCTTTTCTCACACACCCTATGTCAGTCTTCCTGCCACTCTCTCTTTCAAAGATGGAAATAAAAAGTTATGTGTTGCCAAACCAGATAACTTTGATGGTGATTAATCTAAGTTTATTCAATGGATGAGAACCTTGAATCTATATGTATATTGCCAGTTTTTATTGAGAACTGAGCAACAAATAAAAAATCCTCATTGTAATAAACTTTATATAAGAAGACAATGCAGCTGGCTGCTTTGCAGACCTATATATGGTCTGATATAGTTTAGACTTCTATTGGGTAAATTTCCTCCATTAACTCACAGAAATGTTTCAACCAAAGAAACTCTGATGAGAAGCCGAGCATAAACTTCTTGTGCTCAAACAAGAAAAAGAATCAGTTGATGTTGGATCCTAATTACAATTACATCACTCACCTGCATCCTCATCTGTATTGCTCATGAGGGAATCTGCAATGATATCATAGAGTTCATGGAAAGGTCAAAACCTGAGCTTTTCTAAAGAGATGTGCTTGCAGACTAGGAGATAGCACTCTCAAAAGCAGAAACAATTCTTGACAAGATTAAAGCATGAATATCTTATTCTCCATACACTCTGCCAAATCCATTATGCACTAAGTGGCAAAGTGGAGAGTCAACTCCCAAAACAAACCCTCAGGCAGAAACAGTAGCATCTACTTCTAAATTCACAGAAACAGGAGTGTAACCTGGACAAGATGTACTAATAGACATTAGCAAAGCCTGTGCTGAAGATCTTTGTTTCAAGTGTGGTGACAAGTGGCCATGCACTAAACACTCCCCATATCCAAGACAGCAACATGTAAGAAGAATGGAATTTAGGAGTATAACTATAGAATATAAAATGGCATATAGGCTAAAAGAAGTCATGGACAAGGTTGAAAAAGATCAGGTTTTTGTAAAAGAGATGTACATAGATATATCTAATACATCCTCTGTAAATAAGTTTGTTTCATGCAATAAATATAATGTCCTCAGCATAGAAATGGGTGAGATCTTTGAAGTCAAATTAGAGAACAAGTCAAAACTTTCTCAAGTGAAAAAGTAAGAAAGCAGCTGGATATGATTTATTTGCTGAGAACAAAAGAAAATCCAACCTAAAAAGAGCTCTGGTAAAAACAGGAGTTAAAGTAAAAATTTCTAAAGGATATTAAGGCAGAATAGCACTATAAAGTGGACTGTCCATAAAAAAGAAAATTGATATTAGAGCAGGTGTGATGTATTCTGATTATTGAGGAGAAGTCAAAGTCTTAATTATAAATAATGGAAAGGAGAACTTCCAAGTAGCAAAAGAGAACAAAATAGCACAAATGGTGGCGCTCTGGCATGCAGTAAGGCACGAACGAAGTGACAGAGTATTGTCTTTGGCCGAGCGTGAGGAAAGTGGCACTGCAGCCCTTTCCTCTTCTCCACATCGTCTGATCTGCACCTCACCGATTCGGTGTAGCAGACCTCTCTTCCATTCTCTCGTTTCACTCTCGTTAGCTACACACCCTCATTTCCGCTATTCCCTACACTTTGAGTCTTTCGTTCCCTACCCTTTCGACCTCGCTCCCTTACCTCAATCCTACTCCGTCGAAATGGCTGACCCTAACTTGGAACTCCCCCCTGACTTCGCCGGGCACGAGTTCACCGAGATACTCCAAGACCTGGGTGCCGGCGGAGCAGACAACCAAGACCAAATCATTGGTCGCCTCACCCAGGCCTGGCAAGCGCAACATGAGATGCGTGTTGCTGCATGGAATCTCCAACGCGCGGTGGAAGCTCGCGAGATGCAGGAAGCTGAGCACGCCCAGCAGGCACAACGCGCGCAGGAGGAACAAGAGGCAGTAGAGGAGGCAGAACGCGTGCGCCAAGAGGCAGAAAAGAAAAAACCAAAGATGAACGTATTCAATCCCAACGCAGCAGCACCAGACGTCCTCTCCTTACCCCCTTCCCAATATGCCCTTCAGAAACTCGCCTCTTTCGACTTCGTCGAACTATGGTACTTCTCCCTCCCTGGCCGCATGGACGTGGCGAAGCATGGCAACAAATCCCAAGCTGACGACACGTTCGGTATTGCCAAACTAGAGGACCACCTCACTGTCCGCTCGATTGCATCCGTCAGGGCCTCCAAGAACGCCCTTCCTGACCACGAACTCTCCCTAGTTGACTTCATCCAAGGCAAGAACTCCTTCCTCGACCACGCCAAGAAGGCAGACTGGCCAGCCACCAACCTCGACGCTCTCGCTAAATTCTTTTGGTACCTAGAAACCCACTCTTTTCTTATGATCCCTCATGGGCATAAGATTGTCCTCACGTACGCCGCGCGCGTCCGCCAAGACTGGCACCGAGAACTGAAAGCCGGTCGGGGATACGACATATCTGTGATCAATAATAGGCTGCTAGCTGGTATTGCCGAAGAGGTACGGGCATTCAAGGGGCAACAGCTCCAATCTCAGGCGAGTCCTTTCAACTTTCATAATCGCCACTATCGGCTAACCAATTCCCTTTCCCAACATTCACATCACACCGAACACCAATGAATCGTGCACTCATCCATGCACTCTTCACGACGCTGTCGCCTGGATGGATCACCCCTGTGCGCAATCGCGTATCACACGCAACCGCGACCCATAATGACCATCCCCTTCCCCTCACCATGTTGGGGCATGATCGATAGGTCATTGACCTTGTTGGCCGGCTGCCCTCACATGACAGCCAAGCCCCTGCCTCTGCTCACTTCCGTTATCCATCGCGAGACGCGAAGTACCAGCGCTACCAGAAGCGGAATCCCCGCTCCATCTCCCCTGGACCATCCAGTGCACCGAGATCCGGGGCCCGGTCACCAAGGCATCAGCGTCGCCACCGATCTAGATCCCCAACATCGTGTTCACCTTCCCCCAGGGCGCAGTCCCGTAGTGCTAAAGCTAAAGGCAGCAGATCGGCGTGCCCCAAATGCCTTGGGCGATTTCCACACGACGTGCACAACTGCGACAATGACGCATTCTGGGATGGATCCCCTACGCGATGCTCCAAAGGAGCAGATGGCACCCTCATCAATCCCAAGGGCCAGCCAGTCTGCTCTGACTGGCAGTGCCCATTTGGATGCCGTCGCAAGCACTCCTCCCTCCACGAGTGCTCTGGATGTGGAGATGCAACCCATGGAGCCCAAGTGTGTCCTCGAGCACAGAAAGCTTAGGGCGCTGACACCGTATAACCCGAATGCCTGGGAGCACTGGCTCCATGTAACTAGACTCATACGACGATACCCGTCCATACCTTCCGGTCTCCGCTCTGGTTTTGCAGTCGGACTCCCCAATCCTCCCATATCTTTTACCCCCCCCAATAATCCATCCATTGTGCAGTACGCTGAAGCCTTCAAAGCAATTGTGCATAAAGAAAATTCCAAAGGACGATATATTGGCCCCTTTAGCAGGACAGAGGTCGAGCAGGAACTAGGCCCATTCCAGACTGCTCCGCTGTCCTTGATACCCAAACCGGGCAAGCCAGGCAAATACCGCCTAGTTCAAGACCTATCCTTTCCACACACCTTCATTTCTCCCCTCATATCAGCAGTCAATGATAGAGTAGACCCTAATCTATTCCCTACACACTATAGCACTTTCCTTATCACATCATCCGTAATTGCACGACTACCCTCAGGATCTGAAGCAGCAGTCCGAGATGTGGCTGAAGCTTACTGTACAATTCCTTCCCACTCATCCCAGTGGTCCTCCCTTGTGGTCCATCTAGACGAGGACAAGTTTGCAGTAGACTCCTCTTTATGCTTTGGCTTTGCCCCCTCAGGTGGAGTATATGGTATGGTGGGGGCAGCAGGGGCTGATATAATGCGCTACCAAGGAATCGGCCCAATTGCCAGATGGGTTGATGACCACATCTTTTTCCGTATCAGGAGGGAGCACCTAATTTCTTTTAATCGCGCCCGGGCAGAATTAGCATCTAGGTTGGCTAACAACGGAGAACCCATCTCCGTAAAAGGACGCTCATGGTTTGAAGGTGAGCCGTTACCTAATGGAACAATTGAGGAATTTGATGAAGATCTTTCGTTCCCAATTCGAGACCTCTCCAGCCATTCCCCCAGATCTGAGCTTGACCAGCCATTCTGCTACAACATTGATGACATCGACAGAATCTTGGCCCAGTTAGGCATTCCTTGGGAAACCTCTAAGGACATCCCATTCTCGACCACTCCCACCTTCATTGGTCTAGTCTGGGACCTAGAAAAGCGCAGCGTAACCCTATCGGACGCCAAGCGCATCAAATACCTAACTGCGATTTCAGAGTGGAGGCAATCCCGAACGCACGCACTTGCGGAGGTCCAGAAGCTGCACGGCAAACTATTACATGCGTCGTTAGTCTTGCTGGCAGGAAGGGCATATCTAACCAATTTGGAGGCCATGTTGGGAATATTTGGTAATAAACCCTTCATGCCAAGAACGCCCCCTCGAGGCACAGTCGAGGATTTAAATTGGTGGACATCCACCCTCTCCGCCACCCCACTTCGACCTCTCCCCATCCCCAGCCACCGTCCCTTCCTCGACATCCATGCATACTCAGATGCCAGTTCCACTGTGGGCATTGGCATTGTCATTGGCGACAGATGGCGAGCGTGGACCCTTGTCCCTGGCTGGCAAGCAGATGGTCGGGACATCGGATGGGCAGAAGCCATCGGAATGGAGCTCCTGGTACACACAATCATCCGATCCAGTCCCTCCCATTTTCGTTTCAAAATTTTTGGAGACAACCTCGGAGTCATCGAAGCATGGGCCAATGGACGTAGTCGAAGCAGAGCAGTCAACGCCGTCTTCAAACGATTGCACACTATTTTACAGGACACTCACGCCGAACCACTCGCGAGGTACATTCCCACCAACCTCAACCGGGCAGACCCCCCATCACGAGGAATACATCCCCCCCCACATCTCCTCCTTCCAAACATCACTCTCCCCATCGAACTACGCCCCTTCCTTCGCGAACCTCCCCACCTCCGTCACCACAAGCCACTCCCCTTCTACCTGTCCCCCTAAACCTCGGCAACGGGCCCTGATCACCCCTCCTCCTTGTCCCTCGCCCATCATCCACCTCAGTACCCCACTCCGTCCTTCCCTCTTATGCCCGCATTGCAGAGCCAGAGATCGCCTCACCTCCTGGACCCCGAGTCGCACACAAGCCTCCGACAACTCAGCACACATATTGCCAGTGGACGACATCGCCCGAATATATTGGGCTTTATCACACATGTGGGCAGACAGCATCAAGGAAACGTACGGCACTGGCTTACTTGCTTTCCACGCATTCTGTGACTCTCGCCACATCCCTGAACCCCTTCGTGCCCCAGCCAGCTCAACACTCATCTCGGCCTTCCTATCAGCCTTGGCAGGTTCTTACTCAGCAAGCACCGTCGCGAACTATTTAGCGGGCGTTCGAGCGTGGCACATTCTGCACGGCCTAGTCTGGGCCCTGAATGAGATGGAAACTGAGGCCCTCTTGAAGGCAGCTGCATCCTTGGCCCCACCACGTTCTAAGAGGCCCCCGCGTGAACCATATACGATGCAGTCCATCCTCGCCATCAAGAACCACCTCTCCCTATCCAATCCTTTACACGTAGCTGTCTTTGCTTGTCTGACTACAGCCTTCTATGCTACCGCTCGCATGGGCGAACTAACCCTTCCAACGCTCAAATCATTCAACCCCTCACACCATGTCAAACCGGAAGATGTGAGCACCGAGCATGACCGCCACGGCTTCGAGGTAACCAACTTCCGCATTCCCAAGACCAAGTCAGCTCCTCTGGGCGAGAGCATTTACTGGGCCAAGCAGGATGGTCCTTCTGACCCGCACTCCGCCCTCCTGAATCATTTCCAGATAAACTCTCCTCCTCGAGGGGGACCTTTATTCGCATATAGATTCGCTAAAGGACACAAACCCCTCACCAAGACCAAGTTTCTAGCTGTCCTTTCCGACGCCCTGAAGAAAGCGGGACACTCACCGCTACATGGACACGGTATTCGTATCGGATCCACGCTAGAATACCTCTTGCGAAACATACCCCTCGAGGTCGTCAAAGTCAAAGGACGGTGGTCCAGTGATGCCTTCCTGGTGTACCTGCGACGGCACGCGCAGGTATTAGCCCCTTTCATCCAAGCAACACCCTCATTATGGGATGCTTTCCTCAAGCTCACGATACCCCCGGTCAGACGATCTTAGGTACGTGGCATCCTCATTCGCCTCCTAGTCCCGGGGTCTGCGGCTTTCGCTGCTAGCGTCGTCAACTCGGGACACCTACTTCGTGGGTACGCAGCTTATCCTCAGCCCAGGTCGGCCCGGAGCCGGGCAGCGCTGCGCGCTGTCGCCCACACACACCATCTCATCCCCCGTTTACGCGTTCACAATAGAGGTATTTGTAGTAGCTAGACAGCGACTCAAATACAAGTGACCCTTTCTCCTTCCGCCCTGACCCGATCTCAGGCCAAAGAATCCTCACTAAGATAACAACTCCTGAAGTGAAAACTGTGGTCAAACTAGATGACATTAAAAGAGGATCACAAGGATTGGCTTTACTGACCAAACTAGAGCCCCAGCTAAACCTCTGGAAATAAAAAATATATATTTCAATTCAAGTTCCAAAGGATAGATCACAATCTTGGCAAAATAAAGTGGATTATTGGTCTGTGACATGGATAAAAAGAGTCACAGATGAAAAAGATAAAAAAATATACAATGGATCACTTAAAAAGCTTTGTTCATGAATCTCAAATCTCAGAGGTAATTAACAACTAGTGTGACAAATAAAGGCAATGGATATATTTGATGCTTAACTCACACTAAAGGAATTGCAAGAAAAGCCTAGATATATTAGATGCACTGGAAGTGGAAAAAACTCTATAGACCTCCAAGTGACCTTAAAAACAAATAATGACTAAGAGTTAACCATTTAAGCATTAGTGAATTCTGAATATACTGCAATCACTATAGATGCAGACTTCATGAAAAAACACAAAATAAATACATACAAAATTCCATGACCAATTCCTGTGTATAATGTGGGTAGAACCACCAATAAAATGAACCTTATCATGGACTTTTTTACAGTCACCATGAACATAGGAGATCATTCAGAACAAATCACTTATAGCAGTAATACACCTTGCAATACACTCTATATCTAGGATATAACTGGCTAAAATGCATAATCTAAAAATAGACTGGTAAACCAGTTCAGTTGAATTCACATGTAAAGATGACCACATGCCTGAATTAATGGAGATAGATGATGATAAAGATAAAGAAGTGGATTTGTTATTTAAAGTCAACAATGTGTTAACAGACATCACAGCAGTAATGGTTTTCAAAGTAGTTTCAATACCTATTTATCAGGCCATAGAATAGCTTAAAATCTTATTTCTCGAGCAATGATTTTCAGCTTTAGTTCTCACTCAGCTCAACTCTGATGGTCATGGTACATCGGCATGAGACTGCCGAAGCAGCAAAACCATGTGATGCATAGAAGAACAGAAGTGTTACTGACAGAAGACAGATGGAATACAAGGGAACAATGGAGTACCATGTATAATCAGACTGGCACAAATACACAATTAGACATAGAGAAAACTTATCCCTCCCTCACCATGCCCCAATGCTCTGAACGTGAGCAACTTCTTCAACAAATTGACATGGCCCTCCTACAAGTATTTCAGGTGAAACAAGTAAATGTAACCATGCGATATAGGGTACTCAAGTTTGATAATGATAGCAAGTCCTGATCAGAAAATGAGGAGTCCATTTCTAATGGGTTTGATCCAATAATCATAACTCTTCCTACACCTCCATTGCCAACTCTTCCACCATGCAGATTGGAATCTGATGAATCTAATTCTGGATCAGATACCTCATCTGACATCCTCATCAAAAGAGACAAAACCTACAATCAGCTCATTGGCACAATTTGTACATTACGTGATGAAGTGAAACAGGCTTGGGTCTTAAACTGCTTGCAAGTTCCATTGCTATGTGCACCACAGTTGCATTTACTGGAGCACTTTGTGGTATTCTGGCCACACCTGTTTTGGAAAAAACATCATGTGGACTGGTGAATTTTTGACTGCATCCTTGAAAAAATATGGTTTAATCCAATTCTTTTGAACAAATCAAATAACCCACAACTGCTGGTCTCTATCCAGCTTGCTATATTTCTCAATCGTGCAGGCCACTATGGGAATGCTATCTCATCTGAGAATGTAGGACAATGGGCTGGGATTAGCATTGGCTCAGTTATCAACTGCACTCACTGAGTCATGGTAGCACTTCTGGCACTTCATAACGAATATATCAGAGTTTCCACTGTGGATGATGAGGAAATAGAACAGGCCAGGATCTATGTAGAGCAGCGATCTTGTCCAGCTTGGCGAAATGGGGTTTTTGTAGCAGATGGTTCAATGCTCCCACTGTTCCAGAAGCCTGCCCACTATGGCGAGACCTTTTATAATTGAAAGGGATATTATTCATTAAATTGTCAGGTATGTATATAGTACACTCACCTGTGCCATGAATGTTTGATCACATTTGACAGCTTATCATAATGCCACACAACCTGCATATTGTCAACTATTGTCTTGGATATCCAGGCAGCATTTATGATGCACAAGCGTTCATGGCAACATGCCTTGCAAGTAATCCTAATGAAATGATACCAGCCAACCATTAGATTTGGGCAGATAGTGCATACCCATTGCATCTATGGTGTGCTGTGCCATTCAAGTCAGTGAGGGGTGCCTTGTCACGTGAGAAAAACCTGTACAATAAGTATCTGTCAAAGGTTTGAGTTTTTCCTATTCACATTCATTGATAACAATCACTAAACTCACTTTGCATTCACAGTCCTAAAAGGGCAGTTTCAGAGTCTGTGTGAGATCCATTTGAAGATACAGAACGAGTGAGAGTTGAAGATTGCAGTGCACTGGGTTCAGTGTTGTCTCATTCTACACAACATGATCTTGCACTTTGAAGAGGAGCTTGGGATCGAAAGTTTCATGCAATGGGCCAGACAGGAGGGTCAGGAACCAGGGCATCGATTAACACCAGTTGTTGTGGATGTTGTTGAGGGCACACCAGGTCAGGTGTTTGGGGGGAACTTGATGTGAGGTTTGTTCACACATCTTGGAATGCTCAGATAAATATTTGTATTCAGAATCAGTGTTCAACAGAATGAAATACCATATGAGTACACTCAAGAGAACAACAACATGCATAGTATGCTGGCAAATACATAACATAAAAAAAGATACCTGTGGAGAATACAAATCAGACAATATGAATACAGATTAGACATAGCACACAAATGCTGAGCGAGCAAGGTGATGGACCGACAGTAGCACCAGGCCTAGTTTGGCTCTGCATTTGACTGGCCAGTGCCCTGCTTTTGAAGCCAGATTTCCTCCAACCGAATCTGTAGCTTGAGCCTCTCAAGCTTGAGGCCAATGAGTTTTTTGTCCTGCAACTTGAGCTCGCACTGTTGCTGAACCAGTTCAATTTGCTTTTGTGCTAAGTCGTGTTGATGCCAGAATTCAGTGTCCTGATTGACTTGCTTCTGCATCATTTGCTCATGCTGGACAGCGATCTCCTTTTCTCAGAGGGCATAGTTCATCTTGGCAACAGTATGATGTGTGTGGTGGGCTTCCAGTGAGTTCTCCCATGACACCATATCCTTTGTTACCATGCTGATCTTGTCAAGCTCATCATAGACATGGCTTGCCATCTGGTTCACCTTGTTACCTGTGTTGATACTTGCACATGGAGATACACTTGACTCAGAGGTAAGGCATTGGTGGAGTGAGTGATGTGATGAAGAGAATGTTGGCTGTTGATATGGCATCTGATGGCAAAATGCTGCATGGCTATCATAGAGTGCCATTCTTGTTTTGCCAGATGCAACCATCAAGTTTACGGTTGGAAGAGTACTGGCATTGGGCATCGGAGCCTGCACAGGATCATTCTGAGCTATGTATGTTAGTCGGACTAGAACACCTGTAATAAATTACATATGTTTACATCAGTGAACAAATCAATGTCCCCCCTTCCTCCCTCATCCAGCCTATAAAAATCCACATTGAGGTCAAGTTCAGGCCTGTCAGGTTGCACTTCATCATCATCAACAATCATACCATCACCCTCCTTTGAGGGGTTAGACACTGGTGTCTCAGGCCTATCCTCAAGGTGCAGATCCAGGGCATTAACATCTATGGTCTCTCGCTCCACTGGTGGCACTTCTTTATTGAGTACTGAGTTATTCTGTATGAGATTGAGGAGGTTTTGAGCATGATTGATATGAGGTGCAGAGGAAATTGTATCACTATCGAAACCTGGTATACTGCACCATATTTCATCCAGCTCCTCATAATGAGGAAACTGGCTGTGAGCTAAATCTATTCAAGTTGAGAAATATTAATAAAATTGAAGATACAACAAAAGATTATATCAAGAAGGTTATCATGTCCATATTGTGGCCCAACGCCTTCACCTGTGGACCTGAACCTTTTTTGCCACTTCCAGTATCCAGATTTTAGCCTAATGGATGTGTTTAGTATCAACTTGACCAACAATAAATTGCAAAACTAATCAAGTACTTACCCATGTTGACAGTTGGCAACAGAGACTGTGAAATGCTCTGGATCATCCATGTATGTAGAATCTTTTCCCTCAAAGATATGTCAGGCAATTACAGCATGAACCTCCTTCTTGGTTTGGCCAGATGGCTGTTAACCTGGAGGAGGGGGAGGAACTGCATTTGGATTGGTGCAATCATTGAATAAAATGTGCTGATCAGCTGCTCGGTTCACGATCTAAGTGACAAGTGTTCCAACATGGTCAGGAGACCATGAGATATTTGGCACCTTGGGTGCATTATCTGTGAGAGCATTAGCCACTGCCTTTTCTTTACCTTTACCTCACCCTCTTCCCCTGCTTGTCACACCCCCTTAACTATCCTTTTTTGAATTTACCTCTGCATGACTTTTTGGAGCCTTCAAACCACTTGCCATGTTCAAGGATATAACCTGTAGGCAGGCTGAACGATGAAGATGCTGTTGAAGGACTGGCATGATTTTCAAACTCCGAATGGAAAGTAATGTGAAATGTGGAACATTTCATGGCTCAGTTATAAGAACCACTAGTGGAAGCAAAAAAAAAAAAAAACAGTAAATTCTAAAACATTTAAAGATATCATGCTGAAACAATATCATAATTACAAAGATATATTTGCCAAAGAAAGGTTTGATGAATTACTGCTATACTGACCTTGGAATCATGTGATAGACTTCATTTCTAAAGAACAAAAAGTAGACTACAAGATATACAACTGTTCTTCTGCTAAACAAAAGGAATTGAAAGAGTTTCTGGACAAAAATCTAAAATATGGAAGAATACAACCATCTAAGTCAGAATTTGCCTCAGCTTTCTTCTTTATAAAAAAGAAAGATGAAAGACTTCAACCAGTACAGAATTATCAAAACCCAATGCAGTAATTGTCAAAAATCATTATCCACTTTCCCTCATCAATAAATTGGTGGACAAACTTAAGGGCACTAAATACTTCACCAAATTGAATATTTATTGGAAATACATATAATAACATTCACATAAAAGAGGGTGATGAATGGAAGGCAGCTTTTTGTACTAATAGAGGACTCTTTGAACACTTAGTCATGTTCTTTAGACTCACCAACTCTCCTTCCACATTTCAAATGATGATGAATCACATTTTCCATGACCTCATTAATAAGAGAACAGTTGTTGTATATATTAATGACATTATAATTTATATCGAAACTCTTAATAAACATGTTAAAATAGTTCATGAAGTGTTACAAATATCATGAGATCATAAACTCTATTTTAAACACATCAAATGTGAATTCAAACAGAATATTTAGGCCTCATACATAGTTAATGCAACCTAACCTATCACTTGAGGGTAGAAGACCATGTGAAAGGAGGAGATAAAGAGAAGAGTGCTGGCAAATGGGGTTCAGCTGGTGGTAGAGGTATGCCTTGCACTCAGAGGTTGCAACTTGATATCAGCAATCCAAGTGTGTTGATGAAGGCAAAGAGGTGTATAAGAAGGAGACTCCCTATATTTGTAAACACTTGTGATAATAGAACTGGAGAGCAACTACCACAAGTAGCTACCTTATATACTACTAACTATTGTGCACAGACCAAGTGGCTAAGAGATACCCTAAAGCTATTGATAATATAACATAGTGTATCAGTCAGCAGTGACATTACAGTGATGTCATGGTTTAGACTATGATGTTATAGATTATGTGACCAGGCATGGGCTTATCTCGATCCAGATAAGTTCCACAAGATAAGATAAGATATATCTACAACAATAGTGTTTGAAGAAACAGTCAAAATGGATCCAAAAAAGATAGAAGCCATAAATAATTGGCTCCAGCCATCATTGTGAAAAGAACTTTGAGGTTTTCTTGGTTTTTTCAATTTCTATCATTGATTTATTAAGGGATTTTCATGTATCACAATAACTTAACTTTGGAAAAGAATGATTTTGTCTGAAATAATGACTATTAACTCATATTTCTCGACCTAAAAACCACACTCTTAACAGCTGTTGAACTTTGCATGCCTATAGATGATGATTCTTTTTGAGTTGAAATTGATGGTTCTAGCATAGGCATTGGTGCTTTCCTCTCTCAATTACAAAATGATGTCTGGTAAGCCATTGCTTTTATCTCCAAGTTGTTAAATGATGCAGAATGCAACTATACAGTGGTGAATTGGAAATGCTTGCAATTATATTTGCCTTGAAGAAGTGGCATCACTACTTGTTACATGCAAAAGTTTCTTTTAAAATTCTCACTGATCACAAAAATTTAGAATATTTCATGTGTTCTTAAAACCTCTCTCATGACAAGCTTATTAGCATCAATTCTTGTAGGAATTCCACTATACCTTATTTTATTGCCCTGGTCACATCAACCCCACAGATCATCTATCTAGAAGGTCAGAGTTTAAAAAGAGGGTAGAATCTGACAACAAATAAATCATGATTCTCAAATGACCACAAGGAGTGGAATATAATGCCATTAATATGCCCAACACAGATGATATTTTTACCAAAATCTCTCAAAAATAAAATAAAAGAGAAAAATATGTAATAAAAAAGACTTCAACAAAAAAAGGGCACTTGGATAGAAAAGGACAATATATTATATTGGAAAAATCTTCTCTATTTTCCATAGAACAAAGAGTTGAGAAACAAAATTATATAAAAAATCATGATCACTTATTAGCCAGACATCCCAGAATGAGATAAACTAGAAATCTCATTTGCAGAAACTACTATTAGCCAAATATATGAAAAGACATCGAGACATATGTCAAGGAGTGTAACAGATGTTAAAAGACAAAAGTCAGAACAACCACAATAAAACTCTCCTAAATTCCAATGAAGTTGTGGAAGTGCCCTGGGAAATCATCTCAACCAACATCATTAGACCATTATCAGAATCCAAGGAAAAAATGCCATATATACTAGTAGTGGTTGACACCTTCTCTAAAATGATATGACTCTTTGCTGTAACAACTGACCTTACAAGTAAAGAAGTTGTCACAATATTCAAAGATTATATGTTTAAACTACATGGCATACCTAAGAAAGTGATATTAGATAGAGATTCCCAATTCATGTCTATCTTCATGATGAAACTATAGAAGCTTCTCCAAATCAAAGAAAATCTGTCTACTATGTTCTACTTATATATAAACTGATGGACAAACTAAGCATTACAATTGAGAAGTGAAATAGTACCTCCAGTTAAATACCAATCACAAACAAACAAATTGGACTAAATGGTTGACCATGACAGAGTTCACTCATAATCAAAACACTATATCCCACCTCAATGCTTTCTCCTTCCTTCTAAACTATGTTAAGATACACTACTTAGTATACTTACAACTAGCTTTTCTTTTTCAGTACTTAATTCCTGTGACAATCATTACTTACAGTTCTGCATTATCCCTCAGTCATTCCATCACTCTCAACTGAGGTATGTAGCACTAACACTCATTACTATTTCACTCACTAACTATGTACTTAGTTCTGATCATCATTAGATACATAATACAGTTATTTCATCACTCTCGACTGAGTTCTAACTGTCATTAGATTATGAGCCCTGACATGTGAAAATATCACTGTTATAGTGAAGTCAAAATAAACTCACTGGAATCAGCAAACTAGACCATCCCATCTTCACTGGCCCTAATCACCACTCTACACTCCTTTGTCATATCTTGATAACAAAATTTCCATATGTAGCTGCCACTGCTGCTTTAACCCCACATGTCAAACCAATTAGCTACCATGTCCACATGCCCAGCATGTGCTGCTCCTACACTCCCAAAAATATAGGTATTTCCATCAAACATAGGCCACTGCTTCACAACCAGCTTAATAATGAAAAAGACTATTTTGCATGGGCACACTGTATGTGACAAGGGTTCAAGCTCTTTAAACTCATGGGGATTGTTGATGGGTCCATTAAAGAGCCTACAGATGCTATGGAACAAGCTGTATGGTGTGATATGAATGCCACTGCTTCTCTCATAATTTTGAATTCTGTAACACCTGATCTCATTCCCAAAATAGTTGATGCTGAAACTGTGCATGAAGCCTGAAATATTCTTGAAAGTAAATTCAGTCAGGTTAGAACAGGATCCATCATGTACTGGTTCTGATGCCTAGTAAAACTCATGTCAAGTGGCAGTGATGTGTCAACACACATATGCGAGTACCAGGAAGCTGTCTGGCACCTTACAAAAGCAGATCTAATCCTACCTGAATTCACTCTCACTGCAATCCTACTCTCTATGCTATCAAGTGACTCGAAAGATCCTGACTTCTGGGACTATTTCATAAAGAGGATATGTATAAACAAACAAACTACTATGCTATCAGAAATAATATCAGAGATTCTTGAAGAGAAATGCTGCCAAACTCCAGCCAACACCACTGCTGCCTCATCAGAAACAGCACTTGCCTCCATAGAATAAACTACCCATGCCATTGGCATGAATTTTTGCATGAATTGCCAATGAGGAGGCCACACCGAGGATGAGTGCTGGACAAAGGGTGGTGGAAAAAAATGCAAGGGCCCAAAATGAAGAAAAAGGAGAAAGAGAGCAAGAAAGCCAAGGTTGCTATGGAGGAAAAAGAAGGGGATGAGACATCAAATGTTGTCTTGGAAAAATCACTATAGAAATCAGCCTCAAGACATCTCTGACTCCCTTGTTAGTCACAGACTCAGTGTATAATGCACACACAGCACTGAGCATAATTCCCATTATCAATTTCAGTGCATTGACTCACATTCTCATAGACTGCTTGTCATTCCAGTCCTATTTCCCCTCATTGGGCAACATCAGCAGTTTCAGAAATAGCCAATCAGCCATTACAGGTTGTGGTGAAGCACAATTACTTGCCAGCAGACCATTCAATGGCACAATCAACCTTAAACTGTGCAATACATGCCATGTTCCATTGTTAAACCTTTCCATTGTCTCAGTTTCATGACTTGACAATGCTGACTGCTATATGCTTTTCGGTGCTGGTCACTACGTGACATTCGAACTCAAAGAAGTTGGATAGATGATGCATAACATCCTCAATAAATCATGCATCATATTCACAGCCACCAGATAATCTGACTGCCTATATCACATGGATCTACCATGATGCTAATCCAATAAAACCATTTATCATGCCACTACCCCCATTTCAAAGATTGAGCAGCTACACTACTGACTCGGTCACTTGAATTATCAATCTGTCCATATACTTATCAAGAAAGTCATAGTGACAGGCATTAAACTCACACAGAGTGAGCTTAACTATAAGCTGCCTGTCTGTCCATCATGCATAATGGGCAAGATCACATGAGCTTTGTTTCCACTATTGGAGAGTGGTAAAGTGAGCCATTTTCTCAGCCTCATCTACTTGGACCTATGGGGTCCTGCTCCTGTGCAAACTGCCTCAGGTGCATGCTACATGATGATGCTAATGGATGATCACACTTGCTGGGTATGGGTCCTATTTCTGTGGAAAAAGAGTAATGCATTTGCCATGTTTAAGGAGTGGAAGACTGAAGTGGAAAATACCAGTGGCCAGACCATTCAATGGTTCTGAACGGACAATGGTGGTGAATATTTCAACACACCATGGATTGAGTACATGAAGCAATGTGGGATATGATGGGAGTTGACTCCCCCCTGAACTCCTAAGCAAAATGGCATATCCAAATGCCTCAACTGATTTGTCATCAACTGCATCCACACCATCCTCATTGATACTGGCCTACCTCTCTACCAATGGGCTGAGGCTGCCAACTACATCATCCACACAAAAAATTGCCACTCCACCCATGCTCTCAAGGATAGTGTTTGAAGGTCTGGTCTGGTCCAGTCTTTGATACTTTTTTTGGAAAGACCAGACTGTGACCGGTCTTGAAAAATATGTCACAACTCCATAACCATAACTGGACCATTCAAGACTGGTCCTAATTGGTCATCAGTCAGTTACAGACCAGTTATGACCAGTCTTTGAAGTAAGTAATTGGTTCATGTATATGTAGCATGGTACATCATATAAAGTTGTTCTATGCAGCAAAAAAATGGATACTGCCTCTCCATTTGGACCATTTCTGTTGTGAAATGGCTCCGCCCTCCAAAGTCTAAGTTGTGGAACCAAAAGGGTAAACAGCATGCAGTGACTGATACTTTATCATTGTCAGATACTGGTGACTCTCATGATGAATGGATGTTGTGCACTCACAAAAGAGGTCATGGTCAGCTGCAGGCAAAGAGATGTTGCCATGCAAGCAATACCTCATTGGAGAAAGTGACTGAGAAGGCGATGAGTGAGGTTGAGGAAGTAGAACTTGATATTGAAGAGCTTGATATCGATGAGGGATCTGAGTTCAACAATGCCAGGATGGCTGGCATAAATGGTGGCAATAGTGACGAGGAGAAATTGGTAAGCTAAAATAATAGTTAAGATCAGTATCTAATAATTGGTATGCAGGATGACATACAAGACAAGCATTGTGGTAATCTGCAGGCTGAGTGCAAGGTCAAAAAGAACAATACGATGGATTTACTCATAATATTCTCGGATCGAGTGATAGTAAAATTCATTGACACTAATGGTCAAAATGAGCAAAAGACAGGGTGCTGGTGTATGGTCTGCAAGTGAGTAGTAACATCATATCACAGTGAGATCAGAACTTATAAACAACTTACTGTTTCAAACTTTAAATAGAAGTGATGAGGCACTGATTGTGAAACATGGCAAATGAAAGGCATTTCTTGTCAGGGGGAACTCATCTTGTCAGGTCCACATCTGCTCTCATTATGAACTATATCAAGAATGGTTGCTAAGCAAAACATCCCAGAGAATCACCATGCTGTCCCACGTGACATCCTAGAGCAGCGCAGGCTGAAAAGGCAAGGCACTGATCCAAATCAGCCAGCAATCGACACCATATTCTCTCATATGCCCAGACCACAGCCATTTTCACATGATGAAGTCTCGAGATGTGTAGCCAGGTTTATTGTATGTGATGACCAGGTAGAATTCTTCATTATTTGTACTACACTTTCTATTGTTTGAACTAATAAAACACTACTAGTCACTTGTTGTGGTGGACAAGGCAACATTTCGCAACTGCCTGGTGGCAATGCGACCAAACACTACCAAGTGTGACCTACCATCAACCCATGACATCAGTACATTTATTCACAATGAATTTGGCCAGTTCATTGGGGAGCTGAAGGCACAAATCCAGGTTCGTCATGTTTTTTTCCTTCTGTTCTACTCCAACCAACCATTCCTTCTTGGCAACTTCAGTCGCCATTAAGTGGCCACATCTCCACTGCCCTGGACCTCTGGACCATCAAGCAAATGAGGGCCTCATTCTTAGGCATCACAGTGCAATGGATTCAAGTTAATCCAAGTACATGAGGATGGACATTACATTCACAAGTCATCACCTTTCAGATGTACACAGTGGCGACAACATTGCCCAATACTTCATTGGACTTTGTGAGTGGGCTGGGATTATTACATCAACATCTAGCAAGTTATTCTGTATCACTGCTGACAACACTAGCTCGAATGACAAAGCAGCTGACACCATAGAATGCCTCTTCCATTGATGTGGCATTTACTTATTCAGCACTGATGCCAATCGCCTGGCTTGCCTCACCCATGTCATTAATCTTGCCATCACATACATTCTCACTGCCATCACCAAAATATCCAGCATTGATATTACATCAACCATCTGGGAGTTTGACCCCAGTCTTCCCACAATACATTGGATGTCATCACAACCATCCACACACTCCCAATCAAAATCCAGTGCTCAGGGCAGTAGATTGAGTACTTTGAAATGCTACAAGAAAAGTGCAGCATCAACCCACCTCTCTCTATTCCATTGCATAGCAACATTAGGTGAGGCACAGCCAATGGGATGCTTGGTCGGGCATATGAACTGCATCAGGTATGTACACTATCTATTGAGTATGACATATGCTGATGGATTTTCAGCCTATCAATATGTTTATTCAGTTGGCAGATGAACTCTATGGCCCAATCACAACAATTCAGCATAACAGGCAAGTTAAGTGCATACCATAGACAAAGTTTGCCTTGTCAATGAAGGATTGGAACTGTGTCCAAGACACACAGTCTGTGATTGCTGTATGTATTCTAATGATTCCACTGTTATAGTATACTGACTAGTACTCTACAACTCAAAGGATGTAAATAACATCCAGCAACTCTTTTTGGATGAAAACCAAGCAACACTTTGGCATGCCATTCCAGAGATTGAAGAACTCTTGTCAGCATGGGAGAAGAAGTTCGAAATCGCGAGGTATTCAGCTTTTAGGGATGCCCTTTGAGATGGCATTAGCAAGATCATGAAATACTACAACTGCTTTGATGACATGCCAGTGTATGTACTTGCTCTTGATAAGTCTTGTTCATATTGTACTCCTATCTTCAAGTTTCTACTTGCTTACTTGTCACTTTGTTTGCAGTCCTCCATCCATACTACAAATTGGATTATATCAAGATGGCTTGGGGTGGCGCAGACAAACAGGCCAAGGAGGTCACTGCTGGTAATCATCATGTGAAGAACTGGCATGATGAGGCACTCAAGATCGCCGAGTCTACCATGCAAGAGTACTGGCAGGAGATCGAGGACACCCAGATCACGCAGCACACAGACCATGACATGCAACTCCCCTGATCAGATGATGGTACACTTGAATCTGAGTATGACCACCATTGCCATACTCTCATTGAGAAGGTGGGTCATGGTGCAGCTCTTGGATGGGCTGTGAAACTATGCCACTATCTTGCTGAACTACCTGGAGATGTTACCAAGAGTATGGACATTGTCGACTGGTGGTCCAAACATGCTACCATGTATCCTACCCTGGCACAAATTGCTCAAGACATCTGCATAATCCCAGCTTCATTGGTGTCCTGTGAGCAACTATTTTCAGCTGGCATGGAAATTGCCACAGACTATCGATTGCATTTGGGTGCTGCCAAGTTTGAGCAGCTTCAAGTCCTCAAGCATGCCTGGCAGAAGTCCATTGTTGATCACACAGCCACTAATTCAAAGACAGTCACAGACATTTATTTGCAAGAGTTTCAGGAGTAACAAATAGGAGAGCAAGTTTCCATATGTAGATTTGACTGGTAGTGACATGGAGGATGAGTAGTTTTATAGTTGGTTTTAACCAGTTGTAACTGGTCTTCATGCAGTCTTCACAAAATGCATGAAATCTCAAGACTGAGACCAAGACCAGTGAAGACTGAAAAATCAGTCCTGAATGATCTGGTCCAATTAGATTAAAGTCCAGTCTGGTCCCAGTTATTTTCCAGTCTTTGAACTGGACCTTCAAACATTACTCAAGGACACCACTCCATATGAAAATGGTATGGATGCAAACCTGATGCATTTCATCTCTATCATTTTAGCTGCACTGCCTATATGCTTGACAACTCTCCAGAGTGTCAAAAACTCGATCTCAAAGGGAAGCGCACCACCTTTGTAGGGTATTCAGACACTCAGAAAGGTTGGTGGGTATACCATCCTAACAAACAGCATGCATATTCAGGTATCCACACTTGTTATATTTGATGATTCTAATGACTTGTGTAACAGCTTTCAGGCTGAGGAGGAGAATTAATTCTCTTACAAGTCACTCAGATCATCTGTACTTGACAATGATGATGACACCAGCCTGAAACCTGCACAGCTGCCACCACAACCTGCTTAACCTGTGCAACAACCCATTCAACCTCAACCCACTCAGCCTAACCAGCAAGAGCAACCTCTGCCACCTGCTCCACCTCCTCATGCTTGTTCTGAACCACCACCTCCATGCACTCCATCAACATGCACTGCTGCTGCAAAAGCACATGGTGTGATCACCACCATCTATGGGTAACAGCCTGTGGATGAAGAACAGTCAAACAATAATGACTCAGAAGCCAAGGTAAATGATATACTCATCCTTGACCTGTCTAATGAGAAAGTCCACATTGCCTTGGGTGAAGACCCTCACACATACCATGAGGCTATCAACTCTTCAGACCAAATGGAGTGGGAGTAAGCAATGCGAGATGAACTTGACTCAATTATGCAACTCAGTACCTACCGACTAGTAGAGCTTCTACCCAGCCATGGCACTATTGACACCAAATGGGTATACCATATCAAACATGATGAAGCTGGGCATATCACATGCTATAAAGCCAGATTAGTCACATGCAGATTTACCCAAAAGCCCAGAGTTGACTTTGATGAGACCTTTGTACTGGTTGCAAGGATCAATCTGTCTTTTATGTGCTATCACAGTCATTCTTGATTGGGAAATTCATGTCATAGACATTGATTCAGCTTTTCTCAACAGCGAGATGCTAGATGACCAGTTAGCATATGTCAAACAGCTGACTGGATTTGAAGCAAAAGGAAAAGAGCACCTTGTATGGCTCCTCTTGAAGGCACTGTATGGACTATGACAATCTAGGTATCTTTGGTACCAAAAACTCAAATCTATTCTCACAAAAATTAGATTTGTCATCTTCTCTGCTAACTGCTATGTTTTCATCCATTGCTGCACCACTGGAATCAGTATCATTGCATCTCACGTCGATGATCTCACACTCTATGTATTGTCATTGGATGAGCTCAAATGACTCAAAACTAAGTTTGGCACACATATCTCCTTCAAAGACCAAGGAGAAATACACCACTTACTAGGCATTGAAGTGATCCAAGATTGCACTGCTCACACCATTTCCTTTTCCCATTGCTGATACATCAACTCTATGACCAAGACATATAGTCTCAAGTCTGTGAATCCAGTTATGACCCCAGAGTAACCAGGCCTATGACTATCATGCCAACACTGTCCATTCATGGATGATGAAACATGTGAAATGTGTGATGTGCCATATCAGAATGCTGTTGGGGTGCTCAATCATTGTGGTATTATGACATGACCTGACATCACTCATGCTGTACAGCAAGTCATGTAATTCATGGCTGATCCAGGATGCATGCATTGGACCACTATCAAATGCATTCTCTGTTATCTCAAAGGCATGCAGGACCTCATTCTTACTCTGGGAGGCAAACTTGATAGTGACATAATCATCTCCCATACTTTTAGTGATGCTGACTTTGCAAACTCACCTGACAATGCCCACTCTATATCTGGCTATGCAGTCATGCTCAGTGCCAGGACCTTCTCATGGTCTGCTAAAAAGCAAATGGCCACCATGTTATCAACAGGCAAGGCTGAATACTATGCTACCACTCACATCAGACATGAGATTTTCTGGCTCCACCATCTCCTTGTTGAACTCGGATTCACATGAACTCATCCAACCACACTGCATGTTGATAAAACAGCCACTATCCACATTCTAACAACACCAGACGAGATGTCCACAAGAACATGCCACATCCACCTCTCTTACTTTTGGATCAAAGATAAGATCAAGTGCAAGCAAATCATCCTGCAACATGTCATTTCAGCTGAAAACATCGCTAACATTTTTACAAAAGGACTATCTACAGACACTTACAGACATTTCATATGTCTACTCAGACTACAGCTATGGACTGATGCTAGTTGAGGGGGAGTGTTGAGATACACTACTTAGTACACTTACAACCAGCTTTCCTTTTTCGGTATTTAATTCCCATGATGCTCATTACTTACAGTTCTGCATCATTCCAGACATCCCTCAGTCATTTCATCACTCTCGACTGAGTTCTGACTATTATTAAACTACAGTCATCAACCATAATTGATATTGATGTTAAATACAAGTTGTGCAATCCAGAAGCACAAAACTTTGCTGAACAAATGAAACAAATGAAATAAATAGCTAAAGATGTGCTAATACATGCTTAATATAACATAAAATAATACTACATATGACTGAAAAATTCATCTCTCTACACCATACAAACCTGGTTAGTCTTGTTAGAGGCAACCAATATCCACACTGATAGATCCACCAGAAAATTAAATGATAATATGGGCCATTCAAAGTGTTGGAAAAGATTGGCAAAGCTACCTACAAGTTGAAATTAGATAGGAAATGGAAGAATTCACCTGGTGTTTAATAAGTGCTTACTCATGCCATATCACCAAGGGGAATTTTCATCTGAATTACATCCTCCACCACCTCCACCTAACATTATCAAAGGATATAGTAAGCAAAAAGCAGAGAATATAGTAGACTCAAGGGTAAAAAGAGGACATCTAGAGTATCTCATATGTACATTGGAAAGGATTCCCTCAAGAAAAATGTGAATGGATGACATCTGGATGACTAAGAAATACTTCAGATGCTATTAAAGAATTTCATTATTTACATCCTATGATACCTCAGAAAATACTAAAAATAAAACTCTAATCCATATATGAAGATCCATCATTACTCCAATATAGAAAACACTTTTAGTGGTTCTCCAACTCTATATTTGACATTCTGCCAGTTAAGAACAATCCAGCCTTAAAAAGGAGGTAATAAAAAGAACTTTATCTTTTTTATGTCTTCACATATTCACAGAATTATCTTGAATAAACTAAAACTATGATGTAATATGATATTATACCTCATGTAAGCCTTATGTCTTGAAGTATATATACTGTAGTGAAGTCTTGTCTATAGTAGCTCTCTATTCTTAATATACTCTTTTTCTTGATTCCACTCTTCTTGTGAGCTAAGTGTGAGAGCATTGTCATCTTTTGTCTCTAATAGTAACCAAAGTTGAGAAAAGACTGAGTTGAATCTCCACCAATTAAAAGTCATGACTCAAGACACATGACCCCTTCAAGCTGTCAGACTCAGACTGAAGTTTTTAGTTCAGCTGCTAGACAGATGGCCTCATGATAGAACTATGATACTAGTAGTAGATTGCTTTATTATTGATGCTAAGACTGGCATAGCCACTGGTTGATAGCTAAAATATCATGTGAACTAAAGACAGCAGCAGACTCTTCAATAGTTTCATCTTTTAATGGCTACAACCACAGTCTCAACATGTTCAGCAAGCAGACACTTTCAAAATAATGCATTCTCACTTGCAGCAACAGTCATTGAGGTCACACCAGCATACAATGACTTGGTTATCACTGCCTTAATAGAAATTCAGAATTAAAGATCTCATTCCACAGCATGCAATCCATAGGAAATGTATAAATGTTTATTCATTAGTCTTGCACTTTATGGTGAGTCCTCATTTGATCCATTAATTATAGGCCATGACACTTTAACTTCAGAGGTCATGATCATTGCTGTGAATAAATAGGACACTCAGTGGGTTATTCTTTATCATGATTGAACAACTCTGAGTAGGTTCCAAAGTATACATAGCTTTTAATCTTCAGTATAGAACTAAAAGAACTCTGAAGCAACATATTTCTGATATGTTCAGCTATGAGTGTTCAAGATGCTGATCCTCCTCAACAAACAGCCTACTTCTGAGCAGATTCCAAGAAGATGAAAATTGTGATTGCAGAGTAATAGGATCAGTGACCAAAACATGTGACATTCCTCTGAGTCTTGAACAGTGATACATTCACATTTCAGCTGTCAATTGGATACTCCAGTCCAAATGATATCCTACATGGCCAATTAAATATAGGATTCATGTCTTGGAGTGACTCAGACACTATTTAAAATATTCTTACTCCAGTGAGTCATGATGTACTTCATCCAGATTTCTGTTACTTTGTCTTTTGTAGCAGTACTGGTGTCTATGATTTGCAAGGATGTCAATTCCATTAACATTATTTGCTGTCTCATTTCTTCCAGAGTAACATGATGGCATGGCTAACTGAAACTGAAGTCTTCTTCACCATTGCAGCATCATGACCTTCTGTGGTGCAACAAGATTGTTAATGATTGCTTTGAGAATAGTGATATTGTATGTAATTTATGAGAAACTTATTTGATCTACAGGTTGTGTGGCACATTTGAATATCTAAGCTTCACAAATAGGATGTGGAGCACTGGCCCATCCAAAGGGTGCTTATGTAACAAATGTCATAGCAAGAATGATGCAATTGTGATGAAAATAGCTGCCAAGGCATACAGTAGAAGTTCTCATAGTGCATGATTTATTATGCATATTTCTCATTCTGCATCATGTCTGGCTACTTTCTGAGTAGGCTAGCAGGAGTATTGCATATTGCATACATATTGCATAAATGTTTGAATGCTCATATACATTATATATAAGCAGGCCTGATACAGACAGATATTTATGTTGGACTGGTTTGGGCAACTTCCTTAAGTATACAAAGTTGGCTGATGACCTGTCAGCTACCTGGAAGACATAGCCTGCCATATAGAAAATTTCAGCTTTATGGTCTGGCTAGTCCACAACATTGAATTATGACAATGCCTGCAATATGTGGCTCACCAGAGTAAAAATGCAAGCCTTATATATATCATACACCATATAAACCACATCAACCAAAACTTATCAAAGATAATAATGCTTCTGTTGTGACCCTATTCAAACTCGCCTCCTTTTTCTCATCATAATGGTATGGCACACCGGATTACGTAATATGACGTCACTAGTCTAGACCGATCATGTGACATGACATCATCAATGACGTCAGGAGTCTGGACTCCCTTATCTCTTATCTATGACATCATTAGTCTGGACCGCCTCATGGTAGACACATGTAGCTTACTAATGCCTCGTGTATTTAATGTAGTAGACAATATATAAACCAGGCCAAGAGTCGAGCTGTCCCCAGCTTCGACCTCTTGTGTCTTTGTGACCTAAGTCGCGGTCCCCCATCTTAGTCTTCCCTTTTCTTTGTGGTTAGTAGAGGCCGACGGTCGTGTCCTGGTGAGGTCACTTCATTAGGTCGAAGCTGCCCATACGTCCTCCTCTACTGTTTGCGCCGGTTACACACGCGCCCCGCTCGTCGTCTTTTACTCGCTGTTGGAAAGCCGATCCACAGGCGTAAAGTGGTCTATCGTTCTATTGGGAACGTGGTTGCTCCGTGATAGCTGGGAGAAAAACACTCCCTTATAAAACGTTGTCACACACGGTGGTCCGCCGTAGTTTCAGTTCGCTTTGATGAGGCTAAGACTCCATTCGAGGAGACATGCTCGTTCGCCGAAAAATAAGGATCAAACCCTTAGCACATAGTGGGTCAGCGCAGCAGTACTCTCTGTGCAAAAGAGCGGAATCGTGATATCTTCCGTAAGAGTCGCAGTCTCGGCGTACTAAAACGTCAGCCGTAGCCAGGCAGAACCCGGTTTCTCCCCCCCTTCGACTCTCCGGTCCTGAGCCGGCGTACAAGACTCGTCCTCGTGAGACGAAATCCCTGTGGAGCCCTCTTCGTGGTAGTGGCAAGCAGGTCCTTTTTTTTAGTATATGTGTACCATTGGCTACGAATTCCTTGCCGTTCGAAAGACCGCCCCAAAGCCTGAGTGGGATTGGACCGGCAACACCAGCTTCCAACTTGAAGCAGCAAACGTACCCCCGCATCTCCTCCAACCCTTCTTTGACGCTCACCGCGCTACTCCCCCTTCATCCAACCCTTACGCTGCCACCGCAGAATTTGTAATATACGAAAATGTCCAATACCGCCATCAGCCAGAAGATCGACGACTTGGCCAATCAATTGTCGGGCCTTCAGCTCGACGTCACCACAAGGGCCAAGCGCACGATAGGAGATCCCGGCCTATGGGACGGGAACAAGGCAACCTTTTGCCTATGGTGGGCGAAAATGAAACTTTACTTGAAAGTGAAGAACCTGGACAATCGAGAAGCAATGTATGCGGTAGTAACCCGCTTGATAGGCGATGCCGCCCCATTCGCTATCAGCACGCTCGAAGAATTCGGGGATAAGGATGCTCCTGATTGGCCAATTATTGCCGATCTAGAAACAGAAATAACAACATACTTTGTAATAGGCACGCTTCGCCACGAGGCCTATAAGAAACTATTAAACTTAAAACAAACTGGCGATTTCACAATCTTTATGTGGGATTTTGCGGCATTATTTTCAGATGCCAAATGTAGCAATGAGGAAGCGGTGCACCTACTAAAAAGAGTGGTGCAATATAAAATCCACATCGAACACGAGCTGCACGGTGCCACGCTCGATGATAACGACTACAAAGGACTGGTTGAGGCATATACAGCCATAAACCAGAAGTTCGAACGGATTGCCCTGGCCAGGCCCAATATTGGCCCCGCTGCTCCTCGTGTCCCCAGCGCTTGTCCCTTCGGCGCTCGTCCCCTTCCGCGTCCCTCCATGCCGGGACAAAGGTTTACTCCCACCAGTGTTCAACCCGGTCAAGGTGCTCCAATGGAGATAGACCGACAAACCCCACGCACTCCGTCCGCCCCTGACAATCGAACCTGTTTTGGTTGTCAGCGCAAAGGCCACATTTGGGCAATGTGTCCTACTAATCCTTCACGCCACCCCCGTAACCGTGCATTGTACGAGGCAAGAGAGGCAGTTTCCTCTCTCCCTCCGCAGCACCCAGGGTACACTGCATCCTGGCCCCCACAACAGCAGCAAGTCTCCGTTCCGCCCCCGCCCCCACAAGCACCGCAACCCGCGGCAACAGCTCACCGTCAAGCATGGATGACGGAAGAAGCCGAAGCGTATTGGCGAGATAGGCTCGCAGTCGAAGCATGCGCTAAGGCGGGTTTTTGAGGCCGACTTCAGATATGAGGGTGTCTGAGGTCTCGGACCATGTTTCATTTAGTACTATTCCTACATACGAAAATTCTTTAAATACAAAAAATAGTGTTTCGGACTATGTACCTGTTTCGGACGTGTTTGATTCTTATTACGATGAACCAGAATGGGAAGAAATTGCTCCTGTAATTAATTCTGTTGACTTGTCTTCGTCCTTTAATTATGAAGTGTTTGACATGCGAGAACTCGCCAAAATGGCTCAGAACGAAAACTATGAGCCTGTGTCGTTCTCATCACACGAACTGTCGTCTCGATATGGTAGCCCATCAGACGAATATTCCGCCACGAAGCCTCAATTGAGCTCGGCCCCGGAAGAAAAACATTGGGTGCTTAATTTCGCACAAATACAAAAAAATACTCTAAATTATGAAACCCCTCAGCACATTAGAATGATGCCGTATAAGACACGGCATTTACGAGAAAACGCTCTAGAAGTGGAGCTTAAACTATGGAGAAATGACCAATCATCGGTCTGGGTGTCCGCCTTAGTCGACAGCGGTGCCACTCATTGTTTTGTCGACCAAGGATTTGTCACAGCCAATGCCATCGCGTGCGAAGAATTGGCTAGACCAATAGAAGTCAGAAATGCGGATGGATCTGCAAACGTGGGAAGAGGAATTACCCATGTCTGCCAGGTACACGCAGAGATGACCAACGGCAACAGGATTGCTTATTCATTTCCATTAACTCTATATGTATGTATCCAATTTAGCTACCAATGCTGTTTTCTTAGGATACGAGTTCCTTAGTCAGTACAACCCTTCCATAGACTGGAAGAATCACACTATGACTTTTAACCGCTACAATGGTGTGAGCATAAATGAAATATCTCTGGAAGAACAAAAACAAATAAAAACGGAAGTTCCTAGTGAATTTCACGACTTCTTGGATGTCTTTTCGGAACAGGAATCCACCAGAATGCCGTTACGTAAAACGTGGGATCATGCAATCGACTTGCAACCAGACTTTGTACCCAAGAAAGGTCATGTCATCCCCATGTCCCAGACGGATCTGCTGGAAATTTGTAAATTCCTTGACGGCGAATTGGAAAAAGGGTACATTCGACCATCGAAATCGCCTCAAACGGCGCCGGTGTTCTTTATACCTAAAAAAGATGGAAAAAAGAGATTGGTAATGGACTACCGCTACCTAAATGAAGGGATGGTTACAAACGCTTATCCATTGCCTCGTATCGATCAACTGGTTGACCGGCTTCGTGGAGCTGACATGTTCACCATGCTGGACCTTCGTTGGGGATATACCAACGTACGCATGAAAGAGGGCGATGAATGGAAAGGTGCATTTGTCACGCCCTTTGGGTCGTTCGAACCCCTGGTTATGTATTTTGGTTATAAGAATGCACCTGCTACGATCCAGGCCATGATGGATGATTTATTCCATGATCGCTACGATGACACTGGTGCATATTTGGACGATCTTATTGTCTTTACAACCGGATTATCGCGTGCTGAACACGCTCAAAAAGTTCGCGAAGTACTGCAGGTCTTACGGGATAATGACCTTTATTATAAACCTTCTAAATGCTTTTTCTTTAAATCAACCGTCGACTATCTGGGTATGGTCGTATCTAAAGACGGGGTAGATATGCAGCAAAACAAAACTAAAGCAATCGCGGAATGGCCCCAACCGCAATCTGTAAAACAAGTTCAATCTTTCTTAGGACTTTGTAACTATTATCATCGTTTCATTGAAAACTTCGCACACACAGCCAAACCCTTGATGGAATTGACTAAAAAAGATGTACCATGGTCCTGGGGACCAGCTCAAGAAGAAGCTTATTTAACATTAAAAGACAAATTCACCAAGGCACCACTACTCGCATACCCAGACAGCACCAAAGAATTAAGAGTAGAAACCGACGCCTCGGACATTGCCACAGGAGCAGTGCTCTCAATTCATTGTGAAGATGGTCTCTGGAGACCCTGCGCTTTTATCTCGCACTTGTTCGACGCCGCAGAGCGGAATTACCCTATCTATGACAAAGAAATGGCCGCTATCATTCGCGCACTTAAAGAATGGCGTCATTACCTTATTGGAAGTCCACGATTTGAGATCTGGACAGACCATAAAAATCTTGAATACTGGAAAAAACCGCAAACCTTATCGCCACGCCAAGCTCGATGGCACGCTACGTTACAGGAATTCAATTACATCTTAATCTATAAACCAGGCTCAACTAACGCCAGAGCAGACGCTTTGTCGAGAAGACCGGATCATGGTGATGCAGTGCAGAACCTTAACGAAAACATCACGGTATTACCGCCGCAGGTTATCATAAATGACGTACACCTAGAATCACCATTCCTGGAGAAACTACAAAAAATGTCCAAAAACCTAAAAATACCATCATCTATTACCTGTTGGTTCGACGAAAATCAATCTGTATTTATCAATGACTCCAATCGCATCTTTGTCCCTCCAGGATTGAGGATAGAACTTCTCACTCTCTGCCACGATTCTCCGATTGCAGGACATGCAGGTCAACAGCGCACGTTATCCACTATCTCTCAGCACTTCTTTTGGCCTGAGATGAAAAAGGAAATCAATGAATACATCGATCGTTGCCAAATTTGCGCTTAGTCAAAATCTTCATCTCGTCCTCCGGCAGGAAAGCTTGCACCACTACCTATCCCTAAACATCCCTGGGAGGATATATCCGTTGACTTCATTTCAGGTTTTCCTGCAGTAAATGGCCTGGATGCCATCTGTGTCGTCGTAGATCGATTTTCAAAGGAAGTGGTGTTTACACCATGTTCCAAATCCATCAACTCAAAAGAGCTGGCTATATTATTCAGAGACCATGTATGGTGTAAGCACGGGTTGCCCAAAACTGTCGTTTCAGACCGTGGACCCCAGTTCTCTTCGGCATTCACAACAGAACTGTGTAAATTGCTGAAGATAGAACAGAAACTCTCTACCGCCTATCATCCGCAGACAGACGGACAAACGGAACGAGTCAACCGTGATCTAGCACAGTATCTCCGATGTTATGTATCCAAGAATCAGGAATCTTGGCCGGATTACGTTAAAATGGCAGAATTCGCTCACAACAACACGGTCACGCGTGCTACTGGTAGCATCCCTTTTGCAGTTACTAGAAACTATATGCCACGCATGGGTTTTGAAGTAAAAAACGACATATCTATCGCAGGACGATTCCAAGCAGAGTTAGGAAAAGCGCACGCCGAAGTGGAAACAGCTCTCCGTGCTAACGCAGAAAAAATGAAAGTGCAGGCTGAAAAGAAGAGATCGGCTACACCGGAATATACCATTGGCGATTCCGTCTGGTTATCTATGGAACATTTACAGCTCCCCTACGCTTCTGCGAAGCTCACACAAAAATGGATTGGACCATTTGAAGTTTTGAAAACTTCCCCCAATACAGTTATGCTTAAGCTGCCGGCCAGAATTAAAATCCATCCTACGGTCAATATCTCTAGAGTTAAACCATTTAAAGATCAATTGCCTGGTCAACCTGTTAGCAAGCCTGATGCGGTGCACATTTCTGAAGATGGGTCAGAAGAATTCGAGGTAGAATCCATTCTCGATTCGCGTTCCACTAGACGTGGACTTTCATACTTAGTCAAATGGAAAGGATATGACGTCAGCGACGCCACTTGGCAGCCAGCAGCTGATCTTGCCAATGCTCCTCTGGCTATCAAAGAGTTTCATAGAAAAAACCCGGCTGTGCCCAGAAAAGTCCAAGGAGTCACTCTCCAAGAATTCGCATCTTTATTTTATGACTCCGGTTGATCTGGAATCTCAACCTAAAGACGGGGTAGTGTTGTGACCCTATTCAAACTCGCCTCCTTTTTCTCATCATAATGGTATGGCACACCAGATTACGTAATATGACGTCACTAGTCTAGACCGATCACGTGACATGACATCATCAATGACGTCAGGAGTCTGGACTCCCTTATCTCTTATCTATGACATCATTAGTCTGGACCGCCTCATGGTAGACACATGTAGCTTACTAATGCCTCGTGTATTTAATGTAGTAGACAATATATAAACCAGGCCAAGAGTCGAGCTGTCCCCAGCTTCGACCTCTTGTGTCTTTGTGACCTAAGTCGCGGTCCCCCATCTTAGTCTTCCCTTTTCTTTGTGGTTAGTAGAGGCCGACGGTCATGTCCTGGTGAGGTCACTTCAGCTTCCAGGACCTCTGCCTGCCATCATGTATAACTTACAACCAACACAAGTTAATATCACACTTCATGATTGACTTGTAGTGTTCAAATTCATAGATAAGCACCCTGGTTCTCACAAGATGCTGTTGTTTTTGATCAATCAACTCTGTCTTAGAAAAAAGAAGCATGCCTCTGCCTATCCAAATGCACTTTTATCAAAGCATTTGTATATCATAACAAGTCTAGCTGTTGACCATGCCCTTTTCCTTTGAGTCAAGCATATGGAGACTGAGAGATGAGAACACATTACTGGTGTCATGCTCATAGCCAAGTGAGCAGCATTTGCAAAGAAATTGGATGTGCCAGCTGAGAAGCATTTGAAGAGTGATGGCTAGCTGGCCAATTTCAAGTGTGCATATGGTATAAAGGAGTTTCATAGACATAGTGAAGCTACATCTGTCAATCTAGCTGTTATCAAGGCAAAACAAGTTTGTCTTCGAGCCATTCTGGTCAACTATGCACTAAAAGATAGATTTAACTTTGATGAGACAGGTTTTAATCCACTGTATATATAATCCTGCTATTATCAAATATTCATGTCTCTAACCAGCTGTGGCAACAGTGCACCACCTGAATGAGGACTGGCAACTTAGTAGATGAGCAGAAAGAAAAAGAATAAATTTTGCATTGTGATTAGACTTGCTTGCAATGCAGACAGGAGTGAAGAGCTTTTCATACTCTTTATTGGGAGGTCAGCAATGTTGCAAACTAGCAATGCACTAAACCTAACTTTGAGTAGGAATAAAGAATATGAGGAGCATCACCATAAAGAAATTGCTTAGGCTAGTCTACACCAGGGTTTTATTATAGCAATCCAGCAATCTTCAGAGGAACAGCAGTTGAGTCTAAGTAAGAAGCTGGCTCTGTACAGCTATATGAGGAATAAGGTCAGATGTCAGAACTTATAGATAAAGAGTAGAGGTGAGTGATAAGGTCTAACTGAATAGCTTGCTAAGCAGAGGCTACTGAATGACTGCTACACTTAGGGCTAGGTCACTAGCAGTGAAGACAGAAGAAGAATGACAAGAATTGAGCTGAAGAATTCCAGTCAATTATGGTGTCCTATATATATTGTTAGGCCATGCACACAGACTAAGCTTAGGGCTGGCCAGGGCAGTGTTACGATCGGCCCCTTTTCTTTTCTTTCCTCGCTCTCTTTTACCTTGTATTACTTAAACGCGCACAGCCTTTTCCTTTGTCAAGCATTCACGGCTGTGCGGTTCCCTTATCTCTTATCTCTGACTCATGCGTTCCACGGTATTCCATGTAGTTCTATCATGCATAGCCTTCTGCCTCGTTTCACGCCGTGCATGACTCATTTCCTTATCTCCAGTTACCACATTCGGATTTCTCTCTTCTTAAGCTGTAGCACTGCCTGGTCTGTGCGCAGGACTCTCTACATATAAATAGGGTGTAGCACAAGCGATGTATCTCCAGCTTGAGCCTACTCGAGATAGCAATCTATTGCGTCTTTGACCCTCTCGCTCCCCCTCGCTCTCCCCTCGAAACACTTGGCCTCGCAGCGTCTTCGCTTGAGGATACTCTGACCTCGTCTTCAACGTCGCTACATACTCGCCTAGGCGGAGTAGTGACCAGTCTCTGTGCATCGCGCTCAGGACCTACGCCCCTCGTCCTTGCCTCGCAGCTTTAGGTTGCGCATCGAGTCTACGGCTGACGCTACCCGCGTCTGTCGTAACAGGCAGAGGGCACTACTAAATAAGATAACACTAGATAAGCCAGGATAGCACCATAAGATAACAGACATATGATAGACATGCTGTGGTGGTGGGAGAAATGGAAGAGAAGGTATAGCCTTACCTGGCCCTAAGATCTGGATCAAGATCCGAGATCTAAAATATGAGATATGGTCAGAAGGTCTATCAAGATACCACCTAATACAGAATATGAATGTGTGAGTGTTTAAAGTGTCAATAGGTATATATAAACAAAGATTAGGGTGCTAAGATGAAAGTTAAGATGGTAGCAATGTGCCTGATAAAGGAAAGAGGTTAGTCCATATCTGTAATCCTAAGATAAGGTTGTCTTTAGTGCTGAGGGTGCTTTAGTTAGGTTAAGCCAGTAGCATTCACAACAAGCAAAGCCCAGATGCTTCAAGAGAAGCACACTGAAATCTTATGGCTACAACTACTGGCACAATAAAAAGGCTTGAATGACAATGGCAATATTTAAAGAGTATGAGTCTCATTTGCAATAAGAATTTTGTTATGACAGGCGCGGGTAGCGTCAGCCATAGACTCAATGCGCAACCTAAAGCTGCGAGGCGAAGACGAGGGGCGTAGGTCCTGAGCGCAATGCACAGAGACTAGTCACTACTCCGCCTAGGTGAGTATGTAGTGACATCGAAGACGAAGGTAGAGTATCCTCGAGCGAAGACGCTGCGAGGCCAAGTGGTACAAGGGGAGAGCAGAGGGGAGCGAGAGGGTCAAAGACACAATAGATTGCTATCTCGAGTAGGCTCAAGCTAAAGTTACAGGCTTGTGCTACACCTCTATATATACGTGTGAGGGACGCGCACGGACCAGGCCAAGTAGAGCCTCAAAGACAGAGAAAGATATAAGGGGAAAAGAGGATAAGCAACTATGAGTAATCTGCAGTATGAATGAGTAAGGAGAAGACTGCGGATTGGAAATAAGAAGCTAATGCACAGCAAAGAAGATCAGAAGAGAATGTGCTGCAGCATGAGGACTGCGGGAGCAGTAGAAGAGAAGCTCAGGTGAAGTACCTGAGATAAGGATAAGCGACACAAGGTGTCAGAAGCAATAAGTGAAACAAGGAAGCGAAGAAGGCACTCAGTGCCAAAGGGAAGAGTCCAAGAGAGAAAGAAGTGGCATGAGCCAATGAGGGATGTTGGCAAAGGGACAACAGTGAACCGGGGTGATATGCAGTATCGGAGACCACAGGTCCAAGGGAAAGGTGATGGGTATACACCAGTAGGACGACCGGTGAAGCGTGGATGAACCAGCAAGGACGGCTGGTGAGACATCTAGAGGCGCGATGAGAAGCGCCGCGGCTGGGACGAAAGAGAAAAGAATAGGGGCCATAGACCAATCGTAACAAATTTCATACTGAGACATACCTTTTATAGATGGCTTAAGTCAGTTAATCTGGACATGCAATCCCAAAACTGACACATTTGTTTGCTTCTTGACAAGGATGAGGACATCTCATCAAGAAGAAGAGGGAGAGAGGGAGAGTCAAGAGAGAGAGAGACAACAACAACAATGTTGTCATGATGGTGTCATCATGATTGCATTATCGTGGTCATTGTCATGTTGCTGTCTGTGTCATCAGTTGGTGTCATGCTGCCATCACATTATTGTTGGCATTAGCACATCATGTCATTGTCTGGGCTGGGAGAGAAAAAGAGGGAGAGGGAGACACACTGGAGATAACCCATCATTCCCTGCATTGTTATCACATCTGTTGCATCATCTGTCAAGAGAGGATAGGAATAGAGACAGGGAGAGATCAAGAGGAAACAGAGACAGTGACAGGACAATGATGACATCATTATTGTCATCACCATGTCTAATTATTGTCATCACCATGTCTATTGCATCATTTGTTTGGGGGGAAGAGGGGGAGAGAGCATTGTCATTGTCATGTTGTGCATATTGTTGACCATTGTTGCTGCCATCATCTGTGTTGCCAGTTGGCATCATGCTGTTGCTGCCATCATCTATGTTGCCAGTTGGCATCATGCTGTTACTGCATCATCATTGATATCGCAACATGTCTGTTGGTACATGATCAGCAGATATGCTGGGTAAAGAGGGAGAGGAGAGAGAGTAGA
Organism: Spongispora temasekensis; assembly: GCA_038094675.1. Classification (NCBI taxonomy): domain Eukaryota; kingdom Fungi; phylum Basidiomycota; class Agaricomycetes; order Boletales; family Boletaceae; genus Spongispora; species Spongispora temasekensis. Next base: position 40,687 of record JBBPUL010000023.1, read on the forward strand.
GGTAAGGAAAAGAGAGAGGACAGTCATATATCATCAACATTGTTTGTGATGGTGGTGGCTTATTGTGATGTGTGTTATGTCTTCATCATCAGCATTGTTGATGCCACACTCATGGGTAAACCCACCATAGAGTACAGGTTGGAAAATCAAAATCCACACCCACGACTAAGCCTATACCTGCCAACACAGGTATGGGTGCAGGTGCAAGTGGAGTCACACCCAGGAGTATACCCATGCTTGTCCCTAAGGTTCTGGTCCACAATGAATTCCCAGGTGTCCTGATGCAAGAGAAATATATATAAATTGGCCTGAAAATGTGTAACCACTCCTTTTTTCCCCCTTCTCCTCTCTCTTTTTGCAATGCCCCAGCACTCAGAAAGACAGCTTTTACTTGAGAAACTCCATACTGCACTGGAATTAGCTCAGCAGCTTCAACAGGCTGACTTTGAGGAGCAGTTTGGTGAAGATACTAGTGGTTTCAGCTCTTTTGATTCATCTAATAGCTCTCTTGGACTTGAGCTACTGTTCAATGCCCCTATCATCTTTCCTGTCTCCCCTGTCACTCCTCTCATAGAAGTCCCAGGCTCTGAGTCTAATTGGAGCTCTTTTTCATCAGGCATTAGTGATGGTGAAGTGAGACCCCTCAATCATTATGATTACTTCATCAATGCTATCAGAGCATTGGAAGAGAAAGTTCTGCAAACTCATGTGCTTCATAGTTCTATTGTCCCCTTGCATGCACCTCAGATTCAGGTGCTTGCTAACTGTGATCATCTCAATGCATTTCACAAGAAGCATAGGGTTGATCCAAACATCTTCAATGCCATCCTGGATCAAATCATAGACCATCCTATTTTCCATTCCTGATCTCCTGCCACTCCTCAACTCCCTGTTGCTGTTCAACTTGCAATCTTTCTTAATCATGCTAGGCATTATGGTAATGCTGTATCAGTCTTTGATGTTGCTTTGTGTGTAGGTGTTAGCAAGGGCTCAGTTGTCAACTATACCAATCAGGTGATGACTGCTCTGCTTGCACAGCATGACATATTTATCTATTTTTCTGGTCCCAATTCCACTGATTGTGTCAATGCCAAGGCATATGCTGGCTAAGTTACACATTGTCAACAATGGCATAATGGCTGGCTAGCAGCTGATGGATCTTCTATTCCCTTGTTTCAAAAACTTTCTATGATCATAAATCAAGATATATATTCCTTGAACTGTCAGGTAAGTAATTATTTTCGATGTAAAAAATCTCATTGAATGCAGCAGTTGCTACACAGTTATGAAGAACATAATTGATAGCACTTATAGAATAAACCTAGAACATAACATGACCTACAGTGATGCATATAATATGAGTACAAACTACTCAATCCCCCTCATCCTTAGCTGCAGCTCTAGCAATTCTATTTGGGCCTTTGTAGCCTCGGCCTTTGCAAGCTAAAGCTGAGTGTCAGTCCCCTTGTCCCTCACCATTGCTTTCTGAAGTTGAATGGCAGCCTCCTTGTCCTCCATTGAGCATTTGTGGATGGCTTGTGCATTTGCATTGTCATGCAACATTTTTTCACACCTTTGCATATTTGACCTTGAGTTGAAGACATTAGTTTTTTTTATCAAGATCATAACCTGGCGAGATCCAGGTTTATCTTGGCTTGACTTGATGGAAGCAGAAAGTTGTGATTTGATGTCATTGAGCTGTTATTTGATCTGTTTACCTTTCCAATGACCAGCAGATGATGTCAACATGCTGGTGGTTGATGACACAGGTGAAAAGTCAAGATGTAGCAATTTGTTTGACCCACCAGCACTGCCATGCGATGATGTGCAAGATGAGGGAGCATGTGAGTGGTATGATCCAGCTGGCTTTGATGACTTGCTGGCACTGGCAGCTGTGTACACGAATCAATCAATGTATATGAAATGTTGAGAGCAAGCTTGCTTACTGGCACTAGCCCTGAAAGACATGAGATGAAACCTGGTTGACTGGGAATGGTAACCAGAAAGTGTCCAGTGACTCCAGTTGCAATGTCATTGGCAGTGTCAAGGTCAAGATCAAGGTCAAGGTCAGAATCCTCAGTAGGATCTTTGATGGCCTAAACAAATTAGTGTTATAATTGTAAAGATCAGTCAAAATTTGTACTTAACTTGCACTTTTCAGCGCTACACAATATAGATTTCACTGGCACATTGAAATTGTTGCCATCCATGTCGAAATCATCATCCCACACTGGGGAATGAATGCATGGTGGGGGAGGAGGGGAGACATCCAAGTCTTGAAGGTGGGGATCAATGTTGCATGCCTCAACATTGGCATGAGGAGGTGAGGGGCAGAGGTGAGGGTCCAGCCAGTGTACCTCAATGCCAGCTTAAGTTTGTGGATGATTAATATGTGTAGGAGAGGGGGTGATGTCATGCTAGCTGGTAGAGGGGGATCTGGCAGGGGGCATACTACTGGCAGTGGAGGTACCAGCAGCTGCACCTTTAATGTCTCACATGAATTGCAAGTTATGAGGCAGGCCAGGTTTTGAGTTGATGGGTGTTACTGTAATATTTAAGATTCCATGCCAGATGGAATAAAGATCATCATACCAGGAAAAGGTGCTGGATACTGATTGCTGCAGATTGATAGTGTTGTCCTTGGGCTAGACACCTTGGCCAGTTTGGTGCAGGGTTTTGTATTTATTGATGAACTGTTTATGAAAACTGGACAAGTCATCAGTAAAATATATTTATGACAATGATTTGAAGTGACTCACTATGTGATACAGTTCCCAACTGACAGCCCAAACTTCTTTGCTGATGTTTCTCAAAGGCCTTTCCAGTTTGGATCCTTGCTAAAGATTGATCATGCAATTGTCATCTGTATGGCAGTCTTATTCTTGCCCAGTGGTCACTCTGTGGTGGTGATATGACTTGCCTTGTTCTCTGAGAACAGAACTGCACAATCCAAACAGTGATCCTTAAGCCAGGTGACCAGAAGATCTGTTTAATGGATGGCCCACTGGACTAGAAACTGAGGAGTTGGATGTAAAGATAAGGCATCAGAGGGCAGATAGATTAGGACTTGGGTTGCCATGGAACCTCATCCATGGTGGCCCCTAGGTTTGGGAGGGGCTGGGGTTGGAAGTGCAGGAGGTTCTATTGATGAGGACCTGCAGGCAATCCTGGCTGAGCATTGTGTTCAGTATACTGGCATAATAAGGTTCAGGCTCTGCCTGAATTGCTGGGTCCATTAACCATTCCAGGTCCACTTTCAGAACCAGTCAGAGAGATGTCATAAGCCCTCTGACTCAGCTGTGAGTGAGGCTACTAAGTACTCTTCATTACAAAAATGTTTTCTTGTGTTATAAACTCTCATTAATGCATGACAGTCCCAATTATGCCTGCATCAGCTAATCAAGAGTACTGGTGTGTATGTCCCAAGTATTTCCAAGGGAATCAAAGGCAGTTGAACACTGCAAACACTTGGTGCCATCATCTTCATGAGACCTCTAGTGACAAGAAAAAGGATGTGATATGCCTAGCTGGCCAGTCTGCAGAGTTTCAATCATTTGTGAGTGCTGCTTGTGGATTGGATGGCCCTCCTGGAGTCCAGAGATCACTGCCATTCAGGTGATATATCCATGTTTCAGCCATCAACTGGATGCACCAGCCCTGGTATCAAAAAGCAATGTGTTTTAGGTTTTATGAGTTTTGTTACTGCATGAAGGACTGGACAGTCTTGTTTTATGCTATATTAATACTGAATTAAACATGTCTTCATTGGTATCCTGCATGACCAACCAAAATATGTGTTTCAGAGTGACTTGGACTCCACTATTTATCATATTGTCACTTCAAGTCTGGGACAAGTTGTTCAACTCTCTTCTCTCCTATGAGCCATGTACTTTATCCAGATCTTTGTTGCTCTGTCTTTCATAGCAGTGCTGGCATCTGCAATTCCCACTGTTCATCCATCTTTGGTTTGCTGTTCTATTTTTTCCAGAGTAACATGATAATATCCATAGCTTTCTTCACCTTTGTAGTGTCATAACTCCTTCTCTTATGGTGCAACAATATTGTTGGTGATTGCTTCCAGAATGGTGATATTGTTCTACCACAATGTATAGTGTCTCAAAATGGAAATGCACAGCATGACATAATATTTTATGAGACATGCTTCTCCTCACTGATGCAATATTATAGCAAGGTTTTGGGCTCATTTGAGAGCTAGAACCCAGTAGAATAAGATTTAGTGATATATAAGAGTTAAAATATCATATACATAGGATGGTAGCCCCATTGCTTCCAAAACCACTATATATTTCATTTTTTGAAATATGAGATCTTGAAACAATCACACTATATTGAAAGGAATAAAGTGGGTATGTATGACTCTGAAACAACCTAATATCTAGTGTGGCAACATTTGGCATCTAGCAATGCCTGAACATGATCTGGAATGCTCTTGTACAACTTCATAATATAGCCATCCTCAATATGGTACCATTCCTCCACCAAAGCATCTCAGAGTCTATTGAGATTGCATGGGAGAGGTGTCCTAGTGCACACATGACATTCCAAGTACTTCCATGCATGCTCAATGATATTCATGTCAGGACTATTTGGTGGTCATTTGAGTTTGTCAATGCACTTCTTCTTGAACCAAAAGGTGGCAAGCTTTGAAGTATGCTTCGGGTCATTGTCTTGTTGAAAGTAGATATCCTTCTTGTTGACTCTGAGGTCACAAAGAGACCCAAGAAACTCATCATCAAGAATTTGGGTGTATAGCTTGGCATCCATGTTCTCCTCGATGTGACAAATCCTTTCTAACCCCTGAGCCATAATGCATCCCCAGACCATCACATTCCCACCACCATGTTTAATGGATTTTTTTACAAAGTGCTCATCAAACTCCTGGTCAGGACCCCTCCAGCACCATTCGCAACCATCTGTCTCAAAAAGAGTGAACTTTGACTCATCTAAGAAGATAACTGCCTTCTGGCATGCTACCCTCTTCTCCTTGTGTGCAGCAGTCAAGAGAGGCCATTGGCAATATACATAGGCCTTCAGACCACACTGCCAAAGTCAAACATGGATGGTTTGTGCATTAATAGACAGGAAAAACTTCCTTTGGAGGTCTGCAACATCATGTGCCTTGCCTGCAGTGAGTGCATGGATGGCAACACATGTGTCGTGGGCAGTGAAGAGACACTGGTGACTGGGCTTCTGGTTGACTTGATGAAAGTCTTTGGTTTTAGCATATCACTCATAGATATGCCTGATGGTGGTATGGTGCCAATACCCATATATGCTATGCATTGCCCCCTTCCTGATATAGCAGAACATGACTTTTTGCCTTGGCAGCCATTTTCTTGACAACCACCAGTGTAGCTCCCACTACCAAATTTGTCATATGGGTACTCTTTGTATGGGCCATTGTTGTATGTCCCATTTGTGAATTGTGGATTGGCAAACATGCCTGCACAACCTGTAGGTTTAATGACTGTCTTGGGCATTACAGTGTCTCAAAAAGGTATTGCACATCATTTGACTGCAACGGTCAACTTTCCATGATTGTATCAACACCAATGTGTTCTGTTATGTCTAGACTACCTTTTCATAATTTTTTTTTTCAAATACATCAATTAAACAGCAAGTTGTGGAGGAAATAGTTGAAGAAGTGCTGTGCATTACATATTATCTCAGCTGGCCCTTCTTACAAAGACCCTCCTTGCAGCGAGGTCATGAATCCCTGGCACCTCACGAATGTCCTCAACTTCTCTCTCAGTCTCATATCTACCTTCCTGTAATTACAAAGTACACCTCCCTGACAAAGAAGGCTCATATTTGTCATGACTGTGATGCTGGCATGGAAGATGCTGAGATTGCCAAGAAGCACAGTCTGAAGTTGTACTGCTGGTCAATTCCAGGCTTTGTCCATGCTCAAAGTTTAGGAATCATATAAATGCTTACTGCTACCTATTAGTATGGACCCTATGGATGCCCCTCACTTGATCCACTGATTGTACAGCACATCACTTCAGTGAATATGATCAAGTTATGAGATACATATGTAAATGCAGCCTATTATCAGATGATGATGTGAAAAGTCATTTGACCTCAAAAGGAGGTGCATAAGATATATACTGATCTCATTCATCTAGAGACTAGTGGTAACATGAAATATTACAAGACATAGTATCAAAATATGATATCACAGTGGGTATGCTGTGCTCCATCAAAGGTTTAGTTTGAGTCTCTGAGCACAAGTTGATTTACTATGGCCTCATTACCAGGCTCAAGAGATGAAGCAATCATACAAGCAGCATCCCAACATTGGGAAGATTCAACCAGCCAATCTGGATGGTGTATTCTGTACATCTTACCCCTCTTTGCACATCTTCGAGGAGTCAAGTGGTTTTGTTGATAGCTAAGTAGGGACAATCTACTGTTGGCATGGATTAATGCAAGATAGTGAGATAAGACTCCATTGAAGATGTACAGACATCCAGGTGATTGAATGTGCAGTCAAGTAGAGTGCTATGCAAATGAACAATAACACCCATTATATGAGCCGAGTTTAACACATTCACATTCAGTGGATATACCATTGCAACCTGAAGAACTCTCTCATTCTTCCCTTTCTTCTCTCCACCATTATCACATCAGTCAGTCGAGTACCAGATGTAGGTCCTTAAGCTCGATATTATTGTAACCACAACAGCATTAATCTAACTGAAGCGCTCTATGTGCCTAAGACAACCTTATTCTAGGGTTATGGATATGGATCCAGCCCCTTTCCCTTATCAGGCACTCTATTCATCTTATCTCTTTATCTTAGTGCCCTGATCCTTGTTTGTACCTATTGACACTTTTATAGATGCTCACCTATTCTATATCAGGTTGTATCTTGATAGATCTCCCAATCATATCTCTTATCTCAGATCTCAGATCTCGATCCAGATCTCAGGGCCAGGTAAGGCTATGCCTTCTCTTCCATTCCTCCCACTGCCACAGCATATCTACCGCATGTCCTTACTGTATCTCTGTGGTGCTACCCTGGACCCTTCTTATCTCTACCTTTCTATTTAAGTAGTGCCCTCTGCCCTCACTGGCCCTAAGCTGGTCCATGCACATGGTATGCTAATATATATAGGGCACTGTGGTCAACTGGGATTCCCCAGCTTGATTCTAGTCATCCTTCTTCGGTTGCACCTCTTGTGGCCTAGCCCTAAGTGTATATTGTCATCCAGTGTCCTCTGCTTAGCAAGGCATTTGGTTAGGCCCCTATCACTCATCACCCTCTTCTACAAGTCACCCCTCATCCTCGACATTGCCATCAGTATAGCCGTGTACAAGTAGTCAGCTTCCTACCCACTCCCTGAAGATTGCCAGGTTGCTATAATCAAACCCCGGTGTGGACTAGCTCGAGCATTCCCTTGCACTGACGCTTGCTCCCTCAAGTCTTCCCTTTCTCAAAGTTAGGTTTAGTGCATTGCTAGTTTGCAACAGATATACTCCTTTTCTTGGGTTTCTCTCTTTGAGTGATCTAAGTGTTGGGGCATTGTTGTCATTTGTCCATAACACAACCTGTAGTTAAATATACATCTTAGCCTACTCTATTGGTTATGCAGACAATAAATATTCACCAGGACTTTTGCAGGATAAGTTTGCAATAGATGGGCAGTTCCCAGTAGGGGTCTGTAGAGAATATTTCCTGTCAGTAGCAATCCAATCACTAAAGAAAATGTACCAATGATGGCACAGTTTATGTCGGCCGCAGATACTTGGGACAGTAGCACAGTGACAGCAGTCAAGGTGATGGATATCTTGATCAAGGATGAAACACAATTTTTGGTCAAGTGCATCAGGTCAGCATATGCTCTGGAAAGAAAATTGAGCGAGGCTTTTATACCATTTGGCCAGATCTGATAGGGATTCAAGGATCTGTTACGACTGCAACATAAGGCAAAATTCATCAGTTTGAACTGCAGTGAAATGATTGACATGATACAGGCACATTTAACCCTTCTTCGCTAAGCAACTGCTTACTTGAAACATTGCAAGGCAATCTCAGTGTCAACGTCAAAATCAAAATGCCATGTTCTAAGAATACATTTCATCCCAATCATCATCATTAGTAGCATTCCAATTATTCGGCCCAGAATCAGCATTTGACGAGCAAACTTTTGCAAGTCGTTCCTCCTCTTCCCTTATTACAGCGTCGATATCAAAATCATCGTCTGTTGTGGGAGGGAGAGAAGTTGCGCGACTCGAGGAGGATGGGCTATTCTTGAACTCCATTTGTACATCGTCTTCAGGAGTAGGCTCGGTGAGGTCGATGATATCTGGGTCGTCGAGTAACTTTGTCTGCTTTATCACACCTTTGAAATCGTCACGCCAGACGCTCAGGCGGACCTACATGCAGGTTAGAGGACACAATTTAATTTGCGTGCTCTGATGCACTCACTTGCATGCGCTTGGAATGACATAACCTCTCGACGCGATTGACAGTATCTTTGAACAAAGTCTTTGGATACATCCGGTGCGACCAGAACTGATATATCTGTAATAGTCGGTTGAGATCCGTATGCTGAGAAAGGCCAACCCGTAAATGTAAGCTCACAACGCCAAAAACAAACAGGAAAGCACCTCGTTTCCCTTTCCTTTCGACTGAAAACTCTTGATGTCCTCGATGAGTAACGGAAATCCCTCAGGCCCTACCAGCCTCTCCTCGTCTAATTTTGGGAGAACTTTTCGAGTGCTTTTCTCCCCATCACCAGCCTTCCCCTTTACCTGGCCCTTGCTGGCACCGCCAACAGTCTTCGAACCGCCTTCCTCGGTAGGTTGCAGAGGGTCTGTCGACTTCGTACGTGCATGCTTAGCCTCGGCTTCTTTGGCAAGTTTCGCGAGGTCTAGTGCCGGCGCGAGCGGTTTATATCTCAAGTCCGCATCCTCTTCTTCCTTGTCAAGGTCATCGAACAGCGAGTCAATCTCCGGCCTGGCTATGGGTGGAGCAGGTGTTACTCGTTTTGGAGGCCGCTCGTTGTCACTGTCGCTGTCTGAAAGAAAGAGGGCCTGTCTAGGGCGTTTCATAGGACTGGGATCGCCATTTTCTGGCCCATTCTTTGCTGGAGACGCGACCGGATTGTCCCATATGTCCTCAAGAGACATCCGAGTCGGTGGTGGAATGATACGCGTTATTTTTAAAAGGGACGCTCAAAGTTGAAGAGTTCGCACCGCACCACGCACCGCACCGCACCACGACCCCCATATCATGCTATATATAGTATATTAGTAATTTCGATAAGTTCAAAATACAAAATTCTCGACTGAAAAGTGCCATTATGGCTCACCAGACTCTCCACCAACAATACCTTGCTATGTATCTGGTCTATATGACCATCCGAGCTCTCATGCAACCCAAAATATCCCCAGAAGAGATGGCACAGCTCTTTCACACTGATACCAGCACCATTTTGACTATTTATCAAACTCGGTATCTTCAGCAGCATTCACCAATTCCAAAGGTTGATGCACTGAGTCTTGTGGCAGTATGCAGAAAATGAGGCTGATCATCATCACTTCATAAATATGCTATGTGTCTCTCTCACTGTCTTTGAAGTCTTACTTGTTCTCATTCAAGATCACTCTGTCTTCTGTAATCACTCCAACAACAATCAAACTCCTATTCAAAAGCAACTTGTAGTCACTCTCTACCATATGGGGCATTATGGAAATGATGCTTCATTGGAGGATATTGCTCAAATTGCAGGTATATCAGAGAGCTCAGTTGAATTGTTCACAGAGCAGTGCTTTGAAGCAATTGAGTCACTCCATGATATATTTGTTCATTTACCTACTGCCAAAGAAAAAGAAAAGCTTTGGGTGGATACTCAACTTGGATTCTGAGGAACTTGGAGACAGGGCTGAGTCATGTATGATGATACTATTGTGGTCTTATCCACTAAGCCTGGCCTGAATGGAGATGCATATTTTACCTGAAAATCTAATTATGGTCTTAATTTGCAGGTATGTGAATTATTTTTAAAATTATATATGTTAATAATTTGCTACTAGGTTGGAAATTTGCCCTGTAATTCGAGGATTGAGGATTATACACATGATCTTACAGGCTCAGCACATGATGCCTCTGCATTTGAGCACATAGCTGCTGCAAAGCATATAGAATGGTTTTTTCAAGACAATGAGTTTGCATGGACTAATTCTGCCTATTCTGTGACTCTTCATACCATTCCAGTTTACAAGCATCTCATCTCTTCTGCCAGAAAATACTCTCTTTGATGGTGTTGTGGCCAATCTTTGAGTCCACTCAGAACACTGTATGGGAGCATTAAAGGGACATTGGCAGTGCTTGTGGGGTCTTCGAATTCACATCAACTCAAAATGACAACATCAAGCTACATGTCAATGGATTACTATTGCTATCATTTTACACAATCTGGTTATTGATGTGGAAGGTGTCATTAAAGGGGCTCAGTTTGCTTTTGCTCATCCTCCAGCAAATGAAGAGGAGGATTGAGGGTTATATGATTTACCATTGAAGAATGGAATAGCTACAGGTGAAGCCAAAAGACAACAATTAGTAGCAGAGCTACTGGCTTTCAGACAAATGTAATGTAATGGTAGTGCTACTAGTACTACTATTTAATGTTCTTGGGCAATGATGACTCTGAATGACTACATTTGAGAGATCTCACTGACAACTCCTGAACTTTCTCTCAATATTCATCAGCATTTCATATCCCTGCTTCAAACTTCTTCAAAAGCATCTGATATTTCTGAATAATACTTTCCTGCTCAGCACAAGCATGAATAGCATCCAAATTTGCCCTAGAAATCTTATCTGCAAGATAAACTCAAAGAAAACATAGATACTTACCTTTGCAAATCCATAAGAGTATCTTCAAAGCTTCTCTTCTTCAGAATCCTTTCAATCCACTCCTTTGCATTCTCGACACTCTGAGAAAGTGAAGCTGAGAAAGACGAGGGTTTAGAAGCATACTTCCCAGAGCTAGTAGATGCAGCAGCAAGATAGCCTTGATTAACCACAGGTGGAATATTTTTCTTACAATAATCAGGATCTTCTGAGCCCATTGGCAGATCATCATGTTCACACTGCCACACAGAAGAAGGCTCTTGAAGTTTATGGTGAGCAGCTTCAGCCTGTAGAACATTATGAAGACTTATGTAGTATTTGTGAATGCTGCTCAGATGTAAGCACTGGAGCATTCACTTCTGCTTCATCATCACTCGGTGGTTGTATATATACAGTTTTCTTGCCATATGGTCCCTCTCCAGTGGTGATTACAATCGGAGTAACATTTGGATGAGACAAGAAGATCCAATGAAGCACTGGAAAAAAGAGAAATGCTTAGACAATTTCATCTGCAGAATTTGAGTAAAATTTCACAAGCAATACAGATATGTACCCAAAATTGACTGAATTTCAGCTGTAGTGGTGTTATCAGGACCACTCGCTGGGATATAACAGTCAAAAAACTTGTCTAATCCATTTTCTTCATTAGGCTATTTGATCTCTTCACCTGTGGTTCAGAGATGCTTGGCATGCTCTCAATACTTGTTAAATAGGCTACAAAACTTTAAAAATTACATTTGTATTGATATAATTCATATTCACACTTGATCCATTTCCCTGTAGCAATAGCATTGATGGCATAATGCTCCAGAAGAATAACTGTAGCCATTCTCTGATAAACTGTGACCTTGCTATCACCACTGGTTATCTGTAGCGTTTCTAGCATTATAGAGGCTGATTTGAACAAATTAGGTTATTATATAACTCACCTCACCCTTCTTCTGCTTCTTTAAGAGCATGATTCAGTTTTCATTTCATTTGATCTCTTCAAGTAGCTTCCACACCATTTCTTTAGTCCAGGTGACATCTGGGATGGGGACTGGAGGTGGCTTCTTTGGGCAAGCCATGTATTAAGCTGTTTAGAGGCAACTATGTACTATGTGTTTTCAAGCACTGAATAGCAGCAGGATGTGGTAGAAGAGGACAACATGTTTGTGCCATGCCCATTGATCCAAGTCTGAGTTGTGCTTATGTAAGTTATATTATATAATATTTAAGTTACTTTACATGGGGGTCATAGTGCAGTGCAGTGCATGGTGCAGTATAAACTCTTCAACTTTGAGCATCCCTATTTGTATAGATTTGGGCATATGTAATACTTAATGATCATGCTCACAGTTCATATTTGTTGCATTTCTTTCAGAGTTGAATCATAGTTTGTTCAATTTGGTGGCAAATTCATGCACAGTTTTCTACAGAAGATGATCGGGAAGCACTGTTTAAAGAGGTCAACAAAGAAATATTTACATTTTATTTCCACTTGTAAGAATTGCTGGAATCTTCTCACAGGTGAAACTTGTGTCCTATCCCCATCACATCACAAAAAAAAAAGTCCCAGATATTATGTCTGAAATTTGTTCTACCACAATACTTATTGGCAAGTATTTGCAAATTTTATAATTATAATAACTTAAAAACCCTTTGTAAGATAAGAGTATATCTGGCCAACTATAAAATCTAGTTTATGGTTAGATACAGGATTTATATCCAATTACCTTTCACCATACCACTTAGAAATATATTAGTTAACGTGACTATATCTACAGTACTAGTAACATACAGTATTGGCCAGACATAATGGCATGATACTTACCCAGTGCATGGCATACAATATACATGCAGATCTAATACAGTTAGTTACACTCATTGTCTCCCTTGCTTTCATTCATCTCATCTAAGAGGCTATCCTCATCTGAACTGACATTGTCCTCATTCACATTCTCATCCAATTCTTGGTCATCCTATGTCCACTTCCATCCATTCAACATGATCCTCCTATGTATAATGGACCTCCAACATGCAATATACATATTCTGGTTATTTTTGCCATCTCTTTCACTTGTAGGGCAATGACCAAAGCCTTATTCTTGGTGTTGTGCCAGCCTGGCTTGGCCTGAAAGCCACAGCTTGGGCTCAACTTGAGTGGGCTTGGGCCTGTTGAAATCATGGGCCAGGCCTTGAGCTGCCCAAAGCCCTAAATGATGGTCCAGCCTGGCCTAGAAGCCACAGCCTCTTGAGTTAATGACAGACACTTTGTTCTTGCTGCTTGGCCTCCAGCATCATCATCTTTCTTTCATCATGGTGAGTGCATTCACTGCTATGTGCAACTCTGAGTACAGAGATGAATGCACAGGGGGAGTGAGAGCATGCATGCATGTATGCACATGCACATTCATGTGTCTGCATGGGTGTACATGTACATACTGGTTGACACAGTGTCATTGTCATTGATACCTTCATGTGCATGTGCATAGATTAATGTAGTGTCATCATTAGTGTTGCTGGACAGACAATGGTAAGCATCCACTTGAAATAATGATAGAATTAGATTGTGACTCATGAGATAAATAATGCATTGGATAATGACAATGCCTTAGGCTTTAGGCCTGGCCTGACTCAGGCTGCTGAAAGCCCTTGTCATTCCTGGCTTTATGGATCTAACATGGGCAGTGGCAGCCCAGGGCTTTTAAATCTGACAGGCAGCTGCACAACTTTGAAGATTCCAGAACCACACCTAGCCTGGTCTGTGATGCCATGGTCCAGCATGAAAGGTGTGGGGCCCTGTGAAATTAAAAGCCAGGCTCTGAGCCCTTAATTCCTCTATTAGAAGCCTGATCTCCCAAGCTGGGGCCCTAAGCATAAGTGAGTGCACAGGCTGTAGCAAGATCATGCATGCATGTATGCACATGCACATTCATGCATTTGTGCGATGCTACATGTACACACATGCATGCATGCTGCAAGGCTTATACAGGTAGGCATGGACAGGTCATGGATGAGGGTGGTGTATCTACTGTCATGCATGTGCACTGATAGATGCATTGTCATTGACATGTCTGCTATCATGCCAGTTAATGCATTTGGTGGCACATTGTCATCAGCATCAGCATCTTTACATGAGAGCACATTAGCTGATACATTTTTATCATGATTATATCTGCCATCCTGCTAGCAGTTGGCATGTTCACACTATGTCATCCTAGTTGTTGATGCATCTGCTGTTATGTCTGTTGACATGGCTTGTGGCATGTCATCATCATTGTCAGCATTTTCATGTGGAGGCATATTAGCTGACATATTTTCATCAGCATCATCCTTGTCATTATCTTTGTTGTTGATGTATGTGTTGTCATACCTGTTAGCATGGCTTGTGGTGCATCATTGGCATTGGGTTCTTTATGTAGGGGCACATTGGCTGATGTGTTCTTGTCATCCTCATGTTTTTCATTATGCTAGCAGTTGATATGTCACCCTGAGTGAGTGATGTTGGGTCTGGCCTAGTTTGGGCTCCATAGCCTGGCTTCTGTGGGCTTGGAGATCCAGCCCAGTCTGATGAAACTACAGGCTGTGCCTAAGCCATACTCAAGCCCTAAGCCAGAGCTTAGCTCAGCCTAGCTTTCTGGAGTTTGGCTTAGCTAAATTATGGCTTTCAGGCTGGGCTGGCATAACACTACTTATTCTCAGTCCCTGCCAGTGGATTCTAGGTAAGGTAACTGATGCATATTCCTGCAAACCTGGTAAACATGTCATGATCAGTGAAACTACTGTTGTTAACTGCAGATCTTTGAAAATGGTAATTGTTATGACAGGCATGGGTAGCATTAGCCATAGACTCAGAGAGCAACCTAAAGCTGCAAGATGAGGACAAGGAATGAGGGTACGAGTCCTGAGCATGATGCACAGAGACCTGTCACTACTCTGCCTAGGCAAGTATGTATGTAGTGACAATAAGGAGTGAAGTATGGAGTATCCTTGAGTGAAGATGCTACAAGGCCAAGTGGTTTGGAGGAGAGCAACAGAGGGAAGCAAGAGGATTAAATCATGAGTAGGCTCAAGCTGGAGTTACATCAAGTATCTGTTGTAAATGCCACAAAAATACTATATTCAAAATCTTCTCTTTGCTGTGAGCATTCTGGTGATATACAATCACTTATGTAATATGATGTCATAAGGCTAGATCCATCATGTGACCTAATGTCACTTCTTATCTCTTATATATGACATCATAGGTCTAGATTGCCTCATGTTAGATACATGTAGATTAGTCATGCCTCATGTATTTAATATTGTAGTACATATATAAAGTGGCCAAGAGTTGAGCTGAGCCCCAGCTTTGACCTCTTGTGTCTTTGACCTAAGTCAGCAGCCTCTTTTTCATGTGTAGTTGAGGCCGAGGGTTTGTCCTAGTGCATTTGCTCAGGTCACTTCATTAGGTTGAAGCTGCCCATACCTCCTCCTTGATTTCATTTGTGTGTGGTATCTGCAGCACCACTTGTCACCATTACACATGTTAGAAAGCCGATCTACAGGCGTTAAGTGGCTATTGTTCTATTAGGAATGGGGTTGCTCCATGACAGCTAGAAGAAAATCACTCCTACATAAAATTATTTGTTATATGGTTGTCCACTGTCACTCCTGTTTGCTTTGGTAGTGCTTTGACCTCATTCGAGAGGACACGGCTATCTGCGGGAAAATAAAGATCAATCCCTTGGCACAAAGTGGGTCAGCACAACAGTACTCTCTGTGCAAAAGAGTGGAATCACAGTCTCTTCTGAAAGATCTGCAGTCTTGGCATACTAAAATATCAGCCATAGCCAGGCAGTTCCCTGGTTCCCCCATTTCGATTCTCTGGTCCTGAGCTGGTGTACAAGACTTGTCCCTGTGAGATGAAACCCTATGGCACCCTCTTTGTGGTAGTGGCAAGCAGTATTTTTGTTTTAGCATTTTATGTGTATGATCAGTCAACAGTACCTCACCATTTGTAAAATCACCTCCAAACCTGATTGGGATTAGATGGGTAACACCAGCTTTCAGCTTGAAGCAGCTAACATCCCCCCATTCCTCCTTAAACAATTTTTTGAAGTCCGAAAGACCACTCCTCCCTCGGAAAATCTATATGCCACCTCTGTTTCCTTCCCCCTTCCTCTCCCCCCACTGATAAAACAAGATGTCTGGAATCTCTTCCAAAATTGATGATCTGTCCAATCAATTTGCCTTGCTCAGGTTGGAGTTCGACAACAAGTTGAAAACCAGACTCAGAGATGCAGGGACATGGAATGGAAACAAAATAAACTACCATCTATGGTGGGTCAAAATGAAGCTATACTTGAAAGTCAAGAACTATGACTGATGAGAAGCAGTGTATGCTGTCCTATGTGTATGATTGGAAATGCTGCCCAATTTACAGTACAAATGCTGGAGACATTAGTTGAGAAAGATGATGTTGATGAGTAGCCATCTATCACAGACCTGGAGATGGCAATAAAAAAATACTTTGTAATCAACTCCTTGCAGCATGAGTCATATAAAAAACTGCTAAACTTAAAGCAAGGAGCAGATTTCCACACATTCATTAGAGACTTTACATATCTTTATGTGGATGCAAAGTGTGGTGTGGGCGAGGTGGTCTATATTCTTAAAAGGGCTGTCAATTACAAAATTCACATGGAGTATGAACTCCTTGCAGTAACGGAGCTAGCCATCAATGACATTGAAGGACGGCTTATACTAAAATAAATAAAAAATACAAAAATATAGCTCTGACTTGCCCAACAACTGGTTTAACAATCGGTCCTCATTCTCTACCACACCTCCCAACCGCTCCTCACTTCACACCTACTGGCATGCAACCCGGTATTGGTGCATCTATGGACATCAATAGAAAGATGGTCCAGAACTCAAGGACTCTGAATACTCACACATGTTTCAGATGTCAATGACAGGGTCACATTTGAGCAATGTGCCCCACAAACCCTTCTTGCTGCCCTCACAATCATGCACTATATGAGGCTAGAGCACAATCAGTAGCTCAAGCCCAAGGTCCAATGCAGACCTTGCCCTCCTAAAGTGCATTCCCCCCTATGCAACCCCAAGTAGCTGCACAACCATTCACACACTGTCAAGCTTGGATGATGAAAGAAGCTGAGGCCTATTGGCATGACAAGATCACTGCCAAAAATAAGGCCAAAGCAGATTTTTGATGCTGACCACTGATATGAGGGTGTCAGTGGTCTTGGACAATATTTCTTTTAGTAATACTTCTGTTCCTGTTCCTTATGCTAAAATAGATAAAACAAAAAATAGTGCTTCACACTATGTACCTGTTTTAGATGTTTTCGATTTGTACCATAACGTAGGAGATGAAGACAACTGGGAAGAGCTTGAATCCGTCATCAATAATTTATCTTTGTTGTTCTCTTATAATTATCCCATGTTTGATATGCATAAACTTGCAAAAATGGCTGAAGATGCATTGTATCAGCCTAAGTCATTTCCTGCACATAAGTTGTCATCTCGATGTGGTAGCCTACCAGATGACTATTCCACCATGAAGTCTCAATTAGGCTTGGCCCTGAAAGAAAAAAAATTAGATGCTTAATTTCACTGAAATTTCAGAAAAAATAAATTATGAAATCCCTCAGCACATAAGAATGATGCCATATAAGACATGGCACTTACACACCAATGCTCTAGAAGTGGAGTTAAAACTACAAAGGCAAGGCTGTTCTTCGGTCTGGGTGTCCACTTTAGTCAATAGCAGTGCTACCCACTGTTTTATCAACCAAGGATTTGTTACAGCAAATGTGATCACATGTAAACAACTCAATAAATCTATTGAGGTCCATAATGCTGATGGATTCACCAATGTGGGCAATGGAATTAGCCATTATTGTAGAATTATGGCCCACATGATTGATGTAAACAATACAGTTCATTTATTTCCCCTGATGCTTTATGTTTCTAATCTAGCTATGAATGTGGTATTCCTAGGTTATGAGTTTTTAGCACATCACAACCCTTCCATAGATTGGAAGAAGCATACATTGTTAAAGTGACCTAAGATAGGACATGACCATTGGCCTCTACTAACCACAAGAAAAATGAAGACTGGGAATGAGGGACCACAACTTAGGTCAAAAGACACAAGAGGTCAAAGCTGGGGCTCAGCTCAACTCTTGGTCACTCTCATATATGTGCTACGATATTAAATACATGAGGTCTGACTAATCTACATGTGTCTAACATGAGGCAGTCTAGACTACTGATGTCATAGATAAGAGATAAGGGCTCCAGACCCATGACATCATAGGTGATGTCATATCATGTGATTAGTCTAGCCCAGTGACATCATATTACATAATGTCTACCCTGTCTTTAGGTTGAGATTCCAGATCAACCGGCATTATAAAATAAAGAAGAGATTTCTTGGAGATTAACCCCTTGGACTTTTCTAGGCACAGCCAGGTTTTTTCTGTGAAACTTCTTAATAGCCAGCGGAGCATTGGTAAGATTGGAAGCAGACTGCCAGGTCATGTCACTGACATCATGACCTTTCCACTTAACAAGATATAAAAGTCTATGTTGAGTGGATTGTGAATTAATGATACTTTCTACTTCAAATTCTTCCGAACCATCTTCAGAGATATGCACTGCATCAGGCTTGCTGACAGGCTATCCAGGCAATTGATCCTTAAATGGTTTGATGCAAGAGATATTAATAGTAGGATGTATCTTTATTCTGGCTGGCAGTTTGAGCATTATAGTATTAGATAAGACCTTTAAGATCTTAAAAAGACCAATCCACTTTTGTGTTAGCTTCGCAGAAGCATAGGGCAATGTCAAATGCTCTGTTGATAACCAAACAGAGTCTCTGATAGCGTATTCTAGTGCAGCCAATCACTTCTTCTCAGCCTACACTTTTATCTTTTCAGCATTAGCTTGAAGAGCATTTTTCACATCAGCATGTGCTTTTCCCAACTCCATTTGAAATTGCCCTGTGATAGAGGGATCATTTTTTATTTCAAATCCCATGCATGGCTTGTAGTTTCGAGTTACTGCAAAAAGAATGCTACCTGTAGCACATGTGACTGTATTGTTGTGTGTGAATTCTGCTATTTTTATGTATTCCGGCCAAGATTCCTGATTCTTAGAGATGTAGCATCGCAAATATTGTGTTAAGTCATGATTTACTTGCTCAGTTTATCCATCTGTTTGCGGATGGTAAGTGGTGGAAAATACGACTTCTTTGGAGAATCTATCCACTATAATGCAGATGGCATCTATACCATTAACCAAGGGAAATCCTGACATAAAATCAACTGATATATCCTCCCAGGGATGTTTAGAAATAGGCAAGGGAGCTAATTTGCCTGATGAGGGTCATGAAAGTGATTTGGATTGTGCACAGATTTGACAATGATCCACGTAATCATTAATTTCCTTTTTCATCTCTGGCCAAAAGAAATGAAATGCTAAGAAATAGTGGACAGTGTGCACTATTGTCTAGCATGTCCTGCTATCAGAGAATCATGGCATAGTGTTAATAACTCAATTCATAATCCCGGAGGTATGAAGATGTGATTTGAATCATTGATAAATACAGACTGCTGCTTGTCAAACCAGCAAGTCACAGATGAAGGTATTTTTAAAATTTTTGACATTTTCTGTAGTCTCTCCAGGAAAGGCGATTCTAGGTGTACATCATTTATAATGACCTGCAGTGGTAGCACCATAATATTTTCATTAAGGTTCTGCACTGCATCACCATGATTGGGTCTTCTAGACAGTGCATCTCTGGCATTGGTGGAGCCAGGCTTATAGATCAAGACATAATTAAACTCCTGCAATGTAGTGTGCCATCAAGCTTGGCATGGCGATAAGGTTTGTGGTTTTTTCCAATATTCTAAGTTCTTGTGATCTGTCCAGATTTCAAATCTTGGACTTCCAATAAGGTAGTGACACCATTCTTTGAGTGTGCGAATGATAGTGGCCATATCTTTATCATAAATAGGATAATTGCATTCAGCAGTGTCAAAGGAGTGTGAGATAAATGCACAAAATCTCCAGAGACCATCTTCACCATGTACTGAGAGCACTGCTCCTATTGTGATGTCTGATGCATCAGTTTCTACTCTCAGTTCTCTTGCACTATTGGGGTATGTGAGTAGTGATGCTTTGGTGAATTTTTCTTTTAACATTAAATAAGCCTCTTCTTGTGCAGGTCCCCAGGACCAAGGAACATCCTTCCTTGTTAACTCCATTAATGGCTTGGCCATGTGTGCAAAGTTTTCAATGAAATGTCAATAATAATTACAAAGTCCTAAGAATGACTGAACTTGTTTTACAGATTGCAGTTGGGGCCAGTCTGCAATGGCTTTTGTTTTTGTGTTTTGCATATTTACCCCATCTTTAGATATGACCATACCCAGATAGTTGACTTTGTCTTTAAAAAGAAACATTTTGAGGGTTTACAATAAAGGTCATTATCCTGTGAGACCTGAAGAACTTCATGAACACATTGCATATGCTCAGCATGAGATAGGCTAGTGGTGAATATGATAAGATCATCAATATATGCACCAGTGTCATCATAATGATCATGAAACAAGTCATCTATCATGGCCTGGAACATGGCAGGCACATTCTTGTAGCTGAAATACATAACAAGAGGCTTGAAGGATCTAAAAGGAGTGACAAAGGCACCCTTCCATTCATCACCTTCCTTCATACAAACATTCATGTAGCCCCATCAGAGATCCAGCATGGTGAACATGTTGGCACCATGAAGCCGATCAACCAGTTGGTCAACTCTAGGCAATGGGTATGTATTTGTGACAGTACCCTCATTTAGGTAGTGATAATCCATTACCAATCTCTTTTTTCCATTTTTTTAAGGAATAAAGAACACCAGTGCCATTTGGGGCAACTTTGATGGTCAAATATATCCTTTTTCCAATTCTCCATCGAGGAATTTCCATATCTCCACTAGCTTCATTTGTGACATGGGAATAACACGTCCTTTTTAACACATGCAGCATCATACTGGTTAAAGGTCATAGTATGATTCACCTAATCTATGGACAGATTATACTGTCACAAAATTCATATCCTAAAAAGACCACATTCATAGCTAAGTTCAATACATATATGTCAGGAGGAATGAGTATACTATTTGATTCCCATCCTTCATTTCCACTTGAATGTTATATATGTGGGTAATTCCTCTTCCCACATTTGTGGATCCATCAGCATTTCTGACTTCTATGGGTCATGATAGCTCTTCACATGCAATGGCATTTGCGGTCATGAATCCTTGATCAACAAAACAATGTGTGGCACTGCTATTGATCAACACGGACACCCAGACTGAGGTTTGGTCATTTCTTCATAGTTTTAGCTCCACTTCTAGAGTGTTTTTGCATAAATGCCATGTTTTATATGGCATCATTCGAATGTGTTGAGGGATTTCATATTTTAAGTCATTTTTTTGTATTTGTGCAAAATTAAGCACCAAATGTTTTTCTTCCGGGGCTGAGCTCAATTGAGACTTTGCAACGGAATATTTGTCCAATGGGCTACCATATTGTGATGACAGTTCATGTGACAGGAATGAGACAGGCTCATAGTTTTCATTCTGAGCCATTTTGGCTAGTTCTCGCATGTCAAACACTTCATAATTAAAAGAAGATGACAAATCAATGGAATTAATTACAGGTTCTACTTCTTCCCATTCAGGTTTATTATAATAACACTATTTTTTGTATGTAAAGAATTTTTATAAGTAGAAACAGATTTGAAAGAAATATTGTCCAAGACCTCAGACATCCTCATATCTGAAGTTGGCATCAAAAACCCACCTTGGCACATGCTTCTACTGTGAGCCAATCTTGCCAGTATGCCTTAGCTTCTTCCATTATCTAAGCTTGATGGTGAGATGTTGCCGCTGGTTGCGGTGCTTGTGGGGGTAGGGGTGGAACTGAATATTGCTGCTGTTGTGGGGGCCAGGATGCAGCAGGGTACCCTGGGGCCTGATGGGGGAGAGAGGAGACTGCCTCTCTAGCCTCATACAAGGCATGGTTTTGGGAGCAGCAAGAGGGGTTGGTTGGACACATTGCCCAAATGTGTCCTTTCTTTTGACAACCAAAGCAAGTTTGATTGTCCAGGGTCTGTGGAGTGTGGGGGGTTTGGCAGTCTATCTCCATTGTTGGGTACCGTTCAGAGTAAACCGTTGGCCTAGGATTAGTGTTGCCACGGCTCGGCTAATTGAGAACCGGTCACAGCTTTCACTAGCTCAGCTTGTCATTCGGTTATTTCTGGTACCTGAGACTGGCTATTGGCTCAGCTTGATCCGGTCAGTGGCTAGAGCCGGCTCGTGACCGAGGCAACTCATCCATTACAGTCCATTCAGTAAACCAATACAAGAACGAGTACTATTGTAGGTAGCATACTTCATATTGTTAGAAACTACGTCATAGTATAAAAGATACAAAAAAAAAACACAACTGCCAACTACTACACCTAAGAAAAAACATGAAGCATTGATTAGACAACAGGTATCAATGCACACGGTTGATGATGAGTAGAGCATAGGCTAAGATGGTTTTAATAACATGTAACATTGTGTACAGAAGTAACTTACATGCGCTGGGGCGGCGATGGCTCTCTACGTGGAGTGGCAGCTGATTTTTTGCGACATGACCTTCTGACTGATCGTGTTGTGGCTGGGGTTTGGGCGACCTTCAGGTGAGAGCGTGGGGTCCATGGAGCTGGGTCAACCGGCGATGACGGTGGGCTCAATAGTGTGGGCAGGTCCCTTGAATGGTCCATGTGTGAACGACTCAAGTCACGCGCAATATCTGGTGAGAGCAATGGAGCCTTGGGAGTGCGAAGCGGGAGGAAGAGTGATCGCAGATAGTCATAGTCAGGCTCCTCTGAGAAGGAGAGAGTTTGAGAGTAAGCGAAGAAAGTGGTGAATTCTCGAGGTAGCCCGCAACATAACTGCTCGACAGGTGTTCTTTTCTTGAGTTCAAGTATTGACAAAGGCATTGTTTTGACAGAGTTGCTGATCCAAGGTAGTGAGCCCCGCAGGAGATAAACAAATAAATATGCCAATGATTCAATATCGTCCCGTCATCCTAGCTGGGCTCCCAGGTGGCTGTTGATTGAAGTAAAAGCAGGCGTACCAGTGAGATGACGGGACTGGACAAATGGGATGTGGTTGCCAGTTTTGAGATCGCAGTAATGCCGAGAAATGCCAAAGTTGACGATGTAGATGGTGTGAGCATTATCACCTAGACCAACCAAAATATTCTGTGGCTTGATATTAGCGTGAATGAAACCACAGTTATGAATATATTGAAGGCGCGAGATCTGCAGAAGCGTCAATAAGCACAGTTGAGTGACTGGCTAATGAATACCAACCAACTGGTCCACAATATGGACGACTGTATGAATGTGGAACCTTTTGTGTTGGCTCATAAGCTCATGTAACGATGGCCCGAGGAGGTCAAGGACCAATACATCATAGTTCGCCTCCCTCCCAAACCAATAGACGTGAGGGATACTGTCACTGTCGCTGAGAGCTTGTAGGACCTCATGTTCGTGCTCCACAGAGGAGCTTCCGTCAATGGAAAGTTCAAGTTTGATTGCATGCGACCTGTTAGAGAAGATGTTGACTGCTCGGTACACACATCCTAGGAGTTTGCGCTGTGAATTTGGTTGATTTAGGCCGTGGAATAATATAGCCATACCATATGTGCCAGAGCCAATAAGTTCCTTCATTCTAAACCGGCCATCGACCCAGATTGGAACGAGAGTGTCG
Organism: Spongispora temasekensis; assembly: GCA_038094675.1. NCBI lineage: Eukaryota > Fungi > Basidiomycota > Agaricomycetes > Boletales > Boletaceae > Spongispora > Spongispora temasekensis. The sequence goes on from JBBPUL010000023.1 coordinate 64,392, forward strand.
GGGTCAGAGGTCATAACTGTGTTTTGTCACACTGTAGGGGAGGGGCTCAGAGTCGTAAATAATTGAGGTGACGGGCCATCTCGCTGCAGCTGTAATCACATGAACGTGTGAATTGATGGAAGGTCAGTCCCCCGTAGACCCCTGCAACCTGCCGAGGCACCCTTCGCAGCTTAGATCAACCATTTAATACTTACCATCAAAATCCCATTAACATGGCAGTGGCAGCTCACGGGGCTGTGCAAATAGAAATGGCCGTATACCTGTCTATGTTAGGAACCGGTAACAGTATACCTTTTGTTTTCCAACTCTGATGTCAGTGTTGAGCGCTGTCTCTGGTGGTTCCAGCTACAGGTATTATGCTCCCGTCCGTGTTTACTACTCTGCGCCCAGTTCCCCAGTAAGCTTCCTTGCATAGACTCAATGACTTACTCGCCTACTAGGGTTTAGGGCCTTTCAGCCACTCTGAACGACCCCTCGAGGTCCTGCAGTAGTTCGCCTGCCCACGCCATCTCTTGTTCAGCAGCTCTATCACCTCTGAGGGAATTGGCGATTACTCAGCAAGGTGCCTAAGGCTACTGCCGAAAAAGGTTCAAACTGAACTGTGCGGGGACGATGTGGGTAAAGTAGCCACAGCTGGTGCCACTACCATCACCCTTGTATTGCCTAAGTCCCCACAGCAATCGCAGCAGTCAGAAGGTATAATCGCATGCTATCAAAGTACAGTTACAGCGGCGATGACCGGAGATGCTTTGCCAGCCCATGAAGTGACTATCGTCACATCTAGTACTTATGAGTGAAGTCTTCGAATATTCGATCCTCTACCTGATTATCTATCACAGCTGTGATTCAGAGGATACTGGACACCCTCGAAAATGAGTATGATAAAGAAGGCTTGGTGAGTAGCTTCGCGCAAGACTCAGAAGGAATTAAATTTTTAAATTAGGCTTTTTATGGGATCGCGACTTACTACTGTACAGGAATTCGCTGGCATAACCGAGGTCAAATACTCTACTCTTACCTCTCTGTTGGAGGAACATGTGCTCAAGTTGTCGAGAACCCCAAAGTGAGCTCATGTATCACTGTTATTACAAAGCTTCATGCTAAATAAACCTTACGAAGGTTGACATATCTGGGAAATTACAAATGTCTTATTGTCCAATATCCAAGTGCCATTCACGAGGCTCCTGTAAGCGAGGTCCATGCCATACTCGTTTGGTTTCAGCAAGCAGAATACCCCCGATCACTCATCCGCATTCATGCTATGGCGAACGGTAATCTTGAAGGGCGATCAATTTCTGCAGTCTCCGACCTTACCCTCATTGTCTCTACCTTGCAGCAACACAAAGTTCATCGCAATCTATTCATCCTTGAAAGTGCCTTCGCCCAGACAGCTGCTAGCGTATTCAAGAGAATCAAAGAACTGGTCGCCGCTCATCCTGAAGTGCTTATGGTGGTCGTGGTCCTCATCGACGAAAAGACTCCATACCGCTCTCCTACGGAAGGTTCCCCTGCGTGGGAGAGATTCAAACAAGATGTGGATCCCCTGGAGCTGCATGATTTCACCAAAATGGTTGACCTGCTCCCCTTCACCGCTCCTGTTGTCATCTGTGGTCACACTTGGTGTTGTATTGAATGGGTTAAATATTATGTCTGGTTGAAGAAGCCCACCAACAATAGTGAGCTTGGCGCTGACTCAACTGTGATTGATCCTGATCTGGAGAGGATCGAACAATCGGATTGGAGTGCTTATGGGGTGCGTTTCTTTAAATTCATGTTACTCATTATCCGTCTAACAAATAACCTGACCAGGTTCTCCCGGGTGATGGGACGGATTCAGATCTGAAACATGTCGAGATGGTTATGAACAAGGGCATTGACATGATTAGAACCTATATAATCCGCTTCTGTGAGGATGCGGCTCTCCATAGTAATGAGCCACCAGACCTCTCCGAGTTCACTAAACCCGTCACCCTGCCCAAATCATGGGATCACTTCAGGACCGTGCTTGTTGACGCAAGGGACACAACTGCTCATGATCGGTATATGCGGTGGTACAAGCACACGTTTCGTGGCAAGAAACGTTCTCACCCATCATTACATGCATCCATTTCAGAAGACATTACTACTATGAACGAGCCCACTGAGTGACTCCACGAACAAATGCTTCAATGCCGGTAGCCAGTGAAACGCAGAGTCTAGAGGTGGTTTGACTCAGCCTGGGCCTGGCCAGGGTGCAGCTCATGGTTTATGACGTTCGGTTTTACCTAAATTCACCCTTGATCTATGTTGTATGTTTTCATTGTGTCATTAACTTGTTGTCCGTTCTATGTCATGTACTCCAAGCTGTTTTCGTATGTCACATGATCTGATTGAATTGAACTTTGACAAATTGTGTTTGTGGAAGTTGTCAATATCCGCGTTGGTTAAATCTTGAGCTAAGTGATTTGGGTGAACCGTGAGTACGGTGAGTCAGTTCAGCGACTGCTTTTGTGAGCTTTTGAGGTAACTTATAATAATATTACTTCTATTACCTCAATCTACTTCAACCGGATGGTCACCGGCACCTGAATCTATATAAGCAAAATGGACGACGGTAGTGGTGCATGCTGCGTGCAATGCCCCCTCGTCACCGACTCAGAACTGAGGCAATGCAGGCAGGTACTCCTGTCAACACCCCTCCCTCTAGCCCTCCTGCGGTTCCCAGAGAGCCCCCGCCACTTGCTCCACGTACTCACCATCCTCCACGACGATTTGGCAAGGAAGGTGACATTGATGAGGTTGAGCTCAGATCTCATGACTGTCCCAACGCTTGAGCACTAGCTCAACATGCTAACCATAGTGAGCCTAACACTCACCCTGTTGGAGGTAGGTTCAGCGCTGTCCCTTAGTATCACCCAAATCCTGATCTGACGTCTCCGTATGGCAGCGAGCTCACAGGAATCCGAATTTATCGATATAGATGCTTGGTTAGCTGACCTTGGCGGCGATGACAACGACAACGATGAACCACCAATTCCCCACGCCAGAGGATTTCGCGGTGCCCGGGATACTCTACAGATGACAAACTCCATCGACAATTCAACTAGCCTGCTTGAATCAACACAGTCAAGTGGACGGGCACCTGATGTCCATTATTTCTTTCAGAAATGCACGAAGGAATCATCAACATGTTTATTGTGCAGGTAAATAGTACATCTACATATGGTGCAGCTCCTTCAGTTGATGACCCGCAACATTCGCAGGGACTTGAAGAATCAAGACCCTGAGAACTTTCCGACTGACCATAAATATATCTACAGCACCAACACAGGCAACTCCGGGCTTCACGTACACGTGGAGAACTTTCATCTTCTGGAATTTCTCGATCAAGGCGAGAAACAAAAATGGCTTGTTTACCTCAAGAGTGTCAATCGTGCATTTAATCAGGGATACACATTTAGGACGCTACACAAAACACTATCCAAGCCCGGTGTTTCGATACACAACTTGCCACCAGCACCTCAGCTAGCAGCAAATGATTCTCGGCCCCAGTTTACAGGCAGGAAACCGTCGGATTCTCACCACGAAGGATTACCAGAGTATTCTACTGCAACGCTGCAACAGTTCCTTGTGAACTTCATCATTGCTAATGACCAGGTATGCATTGATTTCATTTTATATCACCGTTGTTCTGACATGCATGACGTGTCCCAGTCCATCAATGTTGTTGAATGCCCAGAATTCCGAAACCTCTTGCTAGTGCTTCGGCCTGGCCTTCGAGACTCGGACATACCTAAATGAACAAAAACACACAAACTCATCCTTCAGGTATGGCAGGAGTACTTTCGGATCTTGACGGAAGAGCTTGAGGTAAGTGTTTCACAAAGTACCACATCCATTGGAGCTTATGAACTGTACCACTACCTCTGTAATAGAAAGCGCTCAGTAGGGTCTCGTGCACAGCTGATGTCTGGACAGACTCAGCTCGTAGGCCATTCATGGCTGTCACAGTGCATTGGATCATTGAGTTGCTGAAGGTGGCAGGATTACAGCTCAAGATGGCCCTCATAGCTTTCCATTATCTACCTGAAAGTCACACTGGCGAAATTATTGCAGAAAAACTCCTCCTCATTCTCGACTGAGCAGGGATCACAAACAAGGTATGATTTATTTTACAGATGTTATGATTGTTATCAAGCTACTGACTTCACCATTGTCAGATTGGACATTTCACACTTGACGGCATGACAAATAATGAAGCAGCGATGAGGCATCTTGCCACGCTTCTTAATTCACGTGGGATTGATTTCGACGCTAACGAGCACCGAATCATATGCTTACCACACCTGCTTAACACATGCACGAAACACGTCACGGAGAACTACAAAGCAGCCAATTTTGTGGCCATTCCCTCACATGCATGGACTGACAATCTAGGGAATGGTTGTATCGATAAAGAAGCTTACATGGAAGGACTCGAGGATGACCCTATCAAGCTCGCCCGTAGTGTTGTTCATTGTATTCGTGCGTCTCACCTCCGTCAGCAGGCGTTTCAAATCACCATCAAGAATGGCAATGACATACATATGTGGCTGGAATCCGATGGCAAACATGTCGACATTTCCGAGAAGGAACTTATCTTGAATGTCAAGTCACGGTGGGATTCAGTTTATCTGATGATCCACTGCCTTCGCGAGATGCAACTGGTATGTTCATCTTTGTTTAACTACACTATCTAACTAGCCAAGTACAGCCACTCGACCAATTCTTCAAGTTACTGACCCAGCGCGATGTTGTTCACTTCTGACTCAGTCAAGCGGACTGGCTCATACTCCATGATATGGAGTTGATCCTTGAGGTATGAACCTGGATCGGCTAAGGCTGCTGGGTGATCACATACTGATCAATTTGTTACGTTTTAGATTCCTTATCTGGCACAGCGCTCTATTTCATCAGAGAGTCTGCCTACACTTGGTATGGTGATGCCCGTCTTTGAAAAGTTTCTGGAATGGTGGAGGTGCTTGTCTGACGTTGTTCCACGCTGCAAACCTTTCATTCGCCCAGGGTTAGTCTATGCTAAAAAGTACTTTGATCATTTGGGCCGTACAAACGCCTACATTATTGCAATGCATAAGTGACTCAGTTTTTTCAATGACAATGAGAATTGCTGATTGTTGTGACTTAGTGGTCAACCCGAATATCTGGCTTTCTCATATCATGGCAAACTGGGAACCCCAGGAGAAAGATAGGGCACGAACAATCATCTTAGAGATGGTATGTGTATTATTAACATACTGTTCATCTACCAGTACTCACAGCGCTTCTGACAGATGAAAAAATATCATACCCAGCTTGAAGACACGCAACCCCAGCGCCAAAGTGTTCCAAATATGCAAGCTGCTCCTCCACCCAAAAAATCCCGCCAACCACGATCCCTCACTGAACTTTACGGGATCACAACGGATGACACCACAGACCCCTACTCTACCTGGTCCACATCACCAGTCATGGTCGAATCCGAGCTACAAGCATACCTCGGTGTTCAGATCCTCAGGAGCACCGACTCGCTGGCATTTTGGCACATTTTCCGAACCTCGTACCCAATGCTGTTCCGCATGGCCATGGATTACCTCCCGATCCAGGCTTCGTCAGTACCTTCCGAGTGGGTCTTCTCGTCGAGCATGGAAACAATCACAAGACGATGCAATCGCATCAGCCCGGCATTGATGGAGGCCCTGCAAATGGCAAAATTTTTCTTGAAGAAAAAATGATTGGATTTTGTGAAGGGGTTGGTTTTGACAGAGACTGACATGGTCTAGAACAAGGAGCAGGACAGTGATGACCTACTGGGCAAGATCATTGGCAGAGATCAGTTCGATGACGTGATGGATAGGATCATGGTACAGATCACTCAAGAAGAAGGTGATCAGCTTGAGCATCTCTCTTGATTTTGTTGGGCTCCCATTATGATGCTTTCATACAGTGGCTCATGACATTCATGGTTGTGTAAGTATGCTTTGCATCTTTGTGTATTCACGAGTCATGACTCTACTACCTTTTTTCTGAATCATCTCGATCTACACTCGTGCGCGTGCGGCGTGAGTTCGTGATTCGATGTGAGTCGGTGTGACCTGTGACCTGTGACCCTACCAACATAACTCGTCGACCACCTCCAAAGCGTTAATGTAGTGAGTCATGGTGAGTTCAGAATCAGAGTCACCCATTCCATTCATATCTCATTTGTACACTCGTCAATCGCTCCCACTGCGTTGCCAGCTGATGTCGTTGCTCAATGCACCTCAAGAGTCAAAACTCGAGCGATTACAGTCAACTCACATTCTACTTAGGTTCGCGATCCCAGCAGTCGCTAGGGCCTAATGGTACATCACTGTAGAACTCACTAAAGGGTGGTCACCAGCTCATGGACTCACAGTCGCCAAGTATTGCATACCGACTCTTGCCATGCATCCCCAAAGGAGCACCTCCACCTCCACCTCCTCGACAAGACTCAGTATTGTGCTACCTTGGTCAGTGGACTGAAACGGGCGACATTCGAATTGCGTTTAACTCAGAGATGATGATGTTAATCATTTGAACGACTAAACTCAGCACTCAAGTCCATTAAGCTATCCAGATGTCATGTTGCTCTGACATGTCTGCTTGTCGCAGCCCTCCTTCGGCTGAGTATTTATTATAGATTGTGATTGCACCAATGGTGGTCCACACGGATGCAACCATCGTATGTAACATGAATGCTCTTACTAAGTAACTACTGTCGCTGACTTCCTTAGCATACGCGTAACGCTCATTGCACCACTTGCAATACATCCAATGCCTTGCAGGCTATGGACCATCCGAGCATGGTGTCTGCGACTGTAGCACCATGAAAATTCATGTATTTTCATTGAATAATGTTACTAGTGTACAATGCAAAATTATCATGTCACATGTGACCAATAAGCCAGCCAGACCACAGCTCTCAGACCGGAGCCACGGCTTTGAAAGCCATTCAATTAATTGCTGGGCCGGTTGCATGTGGCTCGGCAAACTGGTGCCCGGCTATGGTTAATAGCCGGTTGCGAGCTGAAGTTGCGGCAACACTACCCAGGATTGGGGGAGAAGGAAGGGGTTGAGCACCAAATGGTCTGACACTGGGCATTCAAGGAGCTGCTAGGCTGATGTTGGGCCAGGCCAATGCAATTCTATCAAACTTTTGGTTGATGGTGGTATAAGCCTCCACCAACCCATTGAAGTTGTCATCATCAAGCACCTTTCCATGTAGCTCGTGTTTGATGTGAATCTTGTATTGCACCACCCTTTTGAGCAAGTGCACTGCCTCTTCCTTACTACATTTGGCATCAAAGAACAATGCCTAAAAATCCTGCATGAAAATTGTAAAGTCACCACTTTGCTTCAAATTGAGTAGTGTGCCTATAACAAAGTATGATGTAATTAATGTTTTGACATCAGCCACTGATGGCCAATCGTCGATATCTTCATCCCTGTATTTTTCAAGAATGGTGATTGTGAATGGGGCTGTATCCCCCACTAATTGGGTGATGATTGTGTAAGTTTCTTCTCTCTTGTCTAGCTTTTTGACTTTGAGATAGAGCTTTATCTTTGCCCACCATAGGTGGAATGTTGACTTGTTGCCATCTCGTAGACCAGGATCACTGATCACTCATTTGGCTTTTGTAGTTATGTCTAGCTGCAAGCTCAACAGCTGGTCGGTGAGGTCATCGATCTTCTGTGTCAGTCCTGACATTTTCAGTTATATAAAAAGTGGTGGTGGTGGTGTAGAGGTTAGAGGAGGGCAGAGTAGAGCATCAAGCATCAAAGAAAAGTTGGAGGAGGTGGGGAGGAATGTTAGCTGCTTTGAGTTAAAAACTCATGTTTCCCATCTAATCTCAATCTGGCTTTGGAGCAACCTTACAAATGGTGAGGTATTCATAACCAATCATGCACATCTAATAAAAAGAAAAAAGACTCGCTTGCCACTACCACAAAGAGGACTCCACGAGGGTTTTGTCTCACAAGGATGAGTCTTGTATGCCGGCTCGGGACTGGAGAGTGAAAGGGGGGAACCGGGGACTGCCTGGCTATGGCTGACATTTTAGTATGCCGAGACTGCAGATCTTTCGGAAGAGACTGTGATTCCACTACTTTGCATGGGTAGTACCACTGTGCTGACCCACTATGTGCTAAGGGATTGATCTTTATTTGTTGGTGAACAAGCATGTCTCCTCAAATGGAGTCTTAGCCTCATCAAAGCGAACCAACTATTGTGTCAGACAATTGCAGCTCAAACAGTTTGATTTTGGAGTTGTTGTCTCCAAGCTATCACAGGGCAACTGCATTCCCAATAGAAAAATAGACCACTTTATGCCTGTGGATCAGCTTTCTGACAGTGAGTAACAATAATGAGCAGGGTGCTTATGTAACTGGCGTAAATACAGAGGTGAATGTATGGGCAGCTTCGACCTAATGAAGTGACCTAAGATAGGACATGACTGTTGGCCTCTACTAACCACAAGAAAAAGGAAGACTGGGAATGGAGGACTGCGACTTAGGTCAAAAGACACAAGAGGTCAAAGCTGGGGCTCAGCTCAACTCTTGGTTGCTGTTATATATGTACTACGATATTAAATACATGAGGTCTGACTAATCTACATGTGTCTAAAATGAGGCGGTCTAGACTACTGATGTCATAGATTCTTAAGAGATAAGGGCTCCAGACCTGTGACATCATAGGTGATGTCATATCACATGATCGGTCTAGTCCAGTGACATCATATTACATTGTAGAGAGCAGTGTGTCTCTATGTTTATATCTGGTGTTTTTCAGTGTCTGGATGTGTCTTCCATACCTTTACATTTTTCCCTCCTTCATACCGTACATTCCTGTCCTCTTTTGTTGACCGATGCTCCAATCAGCCCGCCAACTCATCGGCCTGGTCTCAGCATGACCAGTCCGTACGTTCATTTCTCTTGTCTTAAGACTGGTTGGTCTCACTGGTCAACATAATGATGTACTGGTTGGTGTTTTTAGCACCACGGTGTACCTTTTCATAGTATTTCGTAACTTTTATTTCTGTTTCAGAGTCTAATCTCTTATGTACTAAGTTATGGGAATGCCCTGACTATAAAAGATGTACATGTCATTTTTAATGACAGTTTTCTGCCCGTCGCGAGACTCACCAGCACCATCACCACCTTTGTACCACTCACCGTCACTGTTCACAATGACTGCAATGTTTTTCTCCTTGCTTTTGCACTCTTCTTTTACTCCCCAACAATCAGCTATCGGTCCATGCTCGGACTGCTGCACATTTACTCTGGACTACTAGTTAGGTCAACCAGACTTCTTTCTGACCTTCATCCCTTGCTCCAGAGTCCCTCGGGTGAACATATCGCCACCCACATCACACCCCCACAGCACAGTGATCCTCTTCCAGACCATCCCACTGCTACCTTAAGTTCTACAACTGGAGCCCACCACAAGGGACTCACAAAGGGGTTCTAGATGAAGTCTTCGATCAACTGCACAGTGCCTAGAACTCAAAAATTTGCTGGATCAGTTTTGCCAATTGCAAATCGAAGAAGATTTGCCCCTCCTCATTTCTGTTTCCCCTTGAAATGCTAGGCATAACCAGCTTAGCCTCCCAGAGGTTTCCAGGCTCGACCTTAGCCCATCATTGGAGGAATATTCAGCTAGTCCACCACTTACAGGGAGCCGTCCTGATTCACCCAGCGAATCCCATCTACATTCTTCCATGCTGCCACTAATTCCCATGCTGCCACCTGCCTCTCTAGGTGAATCAAATACTGACCATCACCAGCAACTGGAAATTTTAGCCAATGAAGCTAATTTTAGTGATTTCATACCCGGTGCATTTATTGAAAGCACACCACCATACCAGAGGATTTTATTGATCTCCCCATCTTTGTCACCTCTCACATCACTCTCCTCAGAACATTCGATTTCTCCCCAGTCAACTACTTTGAGTCCATCTACCACATCTCTCTCGTACCTTTTGGATCCTACCGCCACCTCGTATCTCGATATTCCACTTCCACCAGCTCTTATGCAGGTATCGCCAATCTCACTGTCCTCCACTGTTGTATCATCAAGCGTATCATCCAACCCACTACTACTCGCACTGCTGCCCATCCCACCTCCTATCTGACTGCAATCATCAGCTCCCGTTCCCCTGCGACTTATACCGCCACTTCCTATCCCACAGTCACCAATGGCCAATCAACCTGTTCAGATGCCCCTCAGAGGCACAACTCACATGCCCACATTTAGCGGCAAAGCAACTGCACTTCTCCAGTTCATAGAGGATGTGGAGGAGCTGGCTGACGCCACAGGTCTCACCAATGCCCAGAAGATCCGGGCTATAACATGCTATGCTGGACAAGAAGAGTCCGAGTGTTGGCGACAGCTCACAGAGTACACAGCGAACCCAGCCGTCTGGGCCAATTTTATCACTGCCATCAAGAAACTATACCCCGGTTGCGAAAGCAATAGGTACATGTTCGCTGACCTTCAGAAACTCATCCAGGAGACTTGCACATCATCACTGGGATCTCTCAAAGAGTTTGGAACTTACAAACACCAATACCACATCAGTAAAATATATCCCCCTGTACAGAGCTGTACAGACCTGTACAGGTCTGTACAGGTCTGTATGGACTTATGTAAACTATCAAAAATAAATCACCAAATTTAATTTCAAAATCAAATTATTTCAAACTCAGTCATTATATAATCATTACATAATCCTCTATATTACTATAAGAACATAATTTACTAGACT